>CM059190.1:45892091-45918398 GCA_030323885.1 Branchipolynoe longqiensis | reverse complement strand
CCGATTGATTTGATTGATTGATTGATTGGTGGTTGCTTTACGCCGTGTCGGCAGCATAGGCCATATTCACGGCGAGAAATGTTTGTTTTTTGTTCAAACCATCGCTTTTACATGTAAAAGCAGACAATCAATTATGTGCCAATAGACACTAATTAAATTAGAAAGCTCACAATCATATATCTGTGGTCAAGGGAAACAAATTCCCATAGAAAAAGAAAAGTTTCATTAATAATTAATAGAATCCATTTAGTAAACTATATAAGGTGGTACAGTCCAGCTGCCCTCAAAAAGGCTAAAATGTTTTCCTGTTTTACCTTAGTAAAAAGGTCATGCATACTGCCTGCAGTGTAGAACCGTTGGCGCAGGGCCAAAAAATCAACGCAACTTAGTAAAATGTGTTTGAGTGTCAGTGGGGACTGACACCCAATACATTCAGGGGGAGGTTCCCCCTTGAGCAGAAAAGCATGTGTAAGCCACGAGTGGCCAACACGGCAGCGACTAAGGACCACTTGGTCCCGCCGACCTCCCGCATGAGTCTGTGGTGGCTTTCCCACAGATGGTTCAATTTCTTTAAGTTTATTGATGTTTTCATCCCACTCATGTTGCCATTTGGATTTTATGTGGGTGGCTATTAGTGGTTTCAGATCAGAGTGAGGGATCAGACACGGTTCAAGATCACAGTTCAGGGCCTTCTTCGCAGCCCGATCAGCTCGTTCGTTTCCTTGTATGCCAGCATGGCCAGGCACCCAGCACAGGTGGATATCATACCCATCTGTTGTCAGTTGGTTCATTTTATAAATGACCGTTGCTAGAATAGGGTGATTCGTTTTCAGTCCAGCAACAGCCAGGAGGCAAGAGAAGGAATCACTGTATATAACATAGTTAGTGTGGTTGGATACCTCGATACACTCCAAAGCGAGAAGGAGTGCTCGGGCCTCTGCAGTGAAAATCGAGCTCTGATCGGGCAAACGTACACCAAATTTTTCCCGTCGGCAGACTGCCGCAGCAGCTACCCGGCTTTGGTCTTTCGAACCATCAGTGTATATGGAGAGGTGGTCTGCAAACTGGCCTTGAATCTCTGCATGCAGTCCTTTGTACTCGAGTGGATGTGTCCCAGATTTCCTCAGTTCCGTGAGTCGGAGGATAACCGATGGCTTTCTCAACGACCACGGGGGATGTTCTGGGACTTTGGCATCCTCCAACACGTCCAAATCCACGCCTAAGGCCTCCAAATGAGGTTTCATTCGGAGCCTCAGTGGCCGGATGTAATTTGGCCTGGCTTCATACCTGGATTCGTCATGTTGCTCGAATAGACAATTGTGTGCAGGATTCAATGCATTAGTTTTTATCTTGACTACATATTGCATGGCCAGTTTGATTCTCCTGTTGTTAAGTGATGGTTCATTGGCTTCGACGTAAAGGCTCTGAACCGGTGAGGTGCGGAAGGCCCCAAGGGCCAGGCGCAGTCCCTGGTGGTGGATCGTGTCTAGCAGCCCAATATATGATTTCCTTGCGGAACCGTATACTATGCTGCCGTAATCCACTCGTGACCGAACCAAGGTTCTGTACACGGAGAGCAGAACATCTCTGTCCGCTCCCCACTCTGAGCTGGACAGCACCCTCAGAATATCTAGCGCTTTCAGGCATCTTGTTTTCAGGTACTTTATATGTGGCACAAAAGACAGTTTTGCGTCGAGAATGAGGCCCAGAAATTTGGTTTTCTCAACGACTTTAATGGGATCCCCATCCAGGGTCAGCTCCGGTTCCGCATGTATTCTACGCAGCAGGCAGAAGTGCATGCAGACTGTTTTGGTCTTGGAAAATTTGAAACCGTTCAGAACTGACCATCGATGGATCCCATTTATGCTTGGTTGTAGCTGTCTCTCTATGACATTCATGTTAGCACCGCTGTAATATAAAACAAAGTCGTCCACGAAAAGACTACAGGAGACCCCCCGCTTTACAGCAGCAGCAATACCATTGACCTTGACCCCGAAAAGGGTCACGGCCAGTATGCTGCCTTGAGGTACTCCTAGTTCCTGTGAGTGTAGGCGGGAATAGGTAGTCTTGACACGGACGCGGAAATGCCTGAAGGCTAGAAAGTTCCTGATGAAAATTGGCAAGTGGCCACGAAGGCCAATCGCATGAAGATCCTCCATGATGCCATGCTGCCACGTTGTGTCATAGGCTTTTTCGAGGTCGAAAAAGACAGCCACAACGTGCTCCTTCTTAAGGAAAGCATCTCTTATGAAGGTCTCCATGCACACCAAATGGTCGAGGGTGCTGCGGCCCCGTCTGAAGCCACATTGAAGGTTGGACAGGTGGTGTCCTGACTCCAGTAGCCAGACGAGGCGGTTGTTTATCATGCGCTCCATGGTTTTACAGATGCAGCTTGTAAGGGCTATGGGACGATAGTTGTGGGCTTCACTCTGGTCTTTACCAGGTTTGGGAGTCGGTATTACTGTCGCCTCCCGCCAAGAGGCGGGGACGACACCCGACTCCCAGATGTTGTTGAAGAGTTGAAGCAACAGTCTCAGTCCATGTTCAGGGAGATGTTTCAAAAATTGATAATGAATTCCATCAGGTCCAACTGCTGTGTCATGCGAGCTTTCCAAAGAACACCTCAACTCATCCATACTGAATGGGGAGTTGTAGTGCTCCTCGCCATCGGAAGAAAAGTCCAAGAGCTTTTGCTCTTGGCGTTCCTTGACCACCCGAAAGCCCGGGAGGCAGTTTGCCAAAGACGAGTTTCCAGCAAAGGTGCGAGCCAATTCTTCACTTATTTCGTCGAGTGATGTGAGAATGGTGCCATTGTGTTTCAAGTGCTGGACTACAGAAGAATCACCTCCCCTTCGTTTGATTCTTCTGATCATTGTCCATACTTTGCCCAACGGCGTGTGCATGGTGATGCTAGAAACAAATTGTCTCCAACACTGCCTCCGCGCTTCTTTGATTGTTCTGCGAGCGCGAGCGCGCAGAATTTTAAAGAGCGCCAGATTTTCAGCAGTCGGTCTCCTGTGGAATTTACGCTGAGCTTTCTTTCGTTCCTTAATAGCCCTCCTACAGCCGTCATCTAACCATGGAGGCGTCAAACGCTTGGGAGTTGCCGAGGTCTTCGGAACAGTTTTCTCCGCGATCCATCTCAGCATCTCAGTGAAGGCATCGATGTCACTGATGTCTGGAGTGAACTTCTCGCAACATAGGGTCTGGAAGGTGGGCCAGTCGGCTTTACAAAGCCGCCAGCTCCTCTCTCGCTCTATGGGAGATGCCCCCCCACAATTAAGAATAATTGGGAAGTGGTCGCTCCCGCAGAGGTCATCCCAGACCCTCCACGAAAAGTCCAGCGCCAGTTCTGGTTCTACAATGCTGAGATCGATGGCGGAATATGTTCCGTAGCCGGGATGCAAATATGTGTATGAACCATCGTTCAATACACACAGAGCATGAGCGGCCACAAGGTCCTCAATTCTCTTGCCTTTAGCGTTCCTATTGTCCCCCCCCATAATGGGTTGTGGCCGTTAAAGTCACCCATAAGTAAATATGGGGACGGTAACTGGTCCACAAGGGCGTCCAGTTCTTGTAAAGTGAGAACGGAGCTCGGAGGAATGTAAATGGAACAGAGAGTTACAGTCTTATGCAGCGTCAGACGAACAGCTACAGCCTGTAGTGTTGTGTCTAACGCCACTGGCGTACACACCACATCACGTCTGACCAAGATGGAGGAGCCGCCAGCGGCTCGGTCTCCATCTGGTGCGTGCTTGTTATGAATGGTGTAGCCTTTAAGACTACAACTCTCAGAAGCTTTTATATAAGTTTCTTGTAGGCAAACAGCGAGTGGATTGAGGTTGCAACAAAGAAGAGACAACTCTTCGATGTTGCTCCTAAAACCTCGGCAGTTCCATTGAATAAGAGATGCACCTGTCACTGTCATTTTGGAGCAGTGACAGGTGTTCTCCCCCTCGCCTTTGGTTTGAGGGAGAGACTTCGACTGCGGGTTTCCACAGTCTCAGGCATCTCAATATCGGCCAGCGCCCGATATCTATTTGATGTTAAGTTTTTGGAGATCGATGACCCCCTGGACGTTTTGTCCGTAGGGGTCAAAGATCCCTTCGGAACTCGGTCCGACAAATTCCAGTACATAAGACTCCAACAACCAACCAATCATTTACCTTTTAATGATCGCCAGGCCAGTTCTGAGCCGCGTTCAGAGTACACCACCGAGACATCTCGGAGACGCCTTTTGGCTTATTTACGTTCATCTCACTTTTCAGACTGGAGACAAAAAGTGCCTCGAAAATGGCTGCCGTATTCAGTGGTTTCAGCCAATCAGAGCTCTTCTTTTCCACTGCAAATCGCTGCCCCCAAAGGGGGGGCCATTTTTGAGGCTACCGACTGCTTTTGCTGTTTAGACTAGCGTGACATCACAAATTTCTCTGAGACGACTCGGAGGCATACCCTGAACGCGGCCCAGGTTGTAGTTTACCCGGGTGAATACGGTATATGGACTGTGAACTTTGAACTCTCTTGTGCCTACACAGGAAGAACTGGCACCGAGACGGAAATAGAACGTGGGAACCAGGCTAAATCAATTCAACCAATTGGATTGTTCTCCTATAGAAGCCAGCTGAAACCGCCGACAAACAACAAACAAACAAATCAATTTGAATCGGGAGTCCAATCGGCCACGTAAACCCCCCCCCCCCCACCTGCCCCCCCCCACCCCCCTTTGCCCCACAAACACACACGGCTATCATCAGTGTCTGAACTGAACTAAAACTAAAGATGTCGAGTTCCCTGAGATCTGACTTGAATACTGGTACCGTACTTTGACTGTGCGCATCTCATTGCATTTATAATGGTGCCGCAATGGGAAATCTGGCCAATGGCACCATAACATGATATTCCAACTCTTCACTTATACGTGGTGACACTGATCCATCTGTCCTTGGATTACAGGTATTAGTTAGTGTTAGGTGCGAACAGGTGAGAGTTGAGATGTGGGGGAGGGGCGGGGGCGGAGAGGGCGGGAGGGGGGGAATGTGGGTAAAGGCCCTGTCAGACCTTTACCGGACTGGGGAACCGGACACTGTCCGGTACTGTACGGCGATGTTCGGGTACCGTCCGGTACCCATCCGGCGGTCTCCGGTACAAGTTTTGAACGTGTTCAAAACTTCTGCCGGACACCAGCGGACTAACGTGTCCGGTTGGTGTCCGGTATGTCCGGTACCCATCCGGTACCCATCCGGTTTGTCTGTTTTGTCCGGTACCTGTCCGGTACCCATCCGTTACGTGTCCGGTTCTCATTCGGTACATGTACGGTGCATGTAGGGTACTTGTCTGGTCGCCCTGCGCCAATTGACCCAATTCCGCTCCATTTCGATACATTTTGTGTACCGGAGAGCACCGGACTAGAAAATTCTTTATCCGGTGGTCTCCGGTACGGTGTGACAATGACTTAAGGGGGAGGAGGTGGAGGGAGGGGGAGGGAGATGGGGAGGGGGAGGTAGATGGGGAGTGGGAGGGTGGGCGGAGGGGGGCAGGAGCGGAGGTGGACGGGAGGGGATGGGAAGGGGAGGTAAGCAGGGGAGTGGGGAGGGGGAGCAAGGGGTGACCGATGGGCTGGGTTACGGGGAGGAGGTGGGGAGGAGATGAGGGGGAGGGGCGGAGGGAGAGCGAGCAGTGGGATGGAAGGAGGGGGGGGTAAGGTGATGGGGATGGGGAGGTCCAATAGCGCACACTACTACTACTACTACTATTACTACTATTACAACTACTACTACAATTACTATTACAACTACTACTATAACTAATAATACTACTACAACTAGTACTACTATTATTACTATTACTACTACTATTACGACTACTATTACTACTATTATTACTATTATTACTATTATTATTCTGAACGGTTTCAAATTTTCCAAGACGAAAACGGTCTGCATGCACTTCTGCCTGCAGCATAGAATGCATGCGGAACCGGAGCTGACCCTGGATGGGGAGGATCCCATTAAAGTCGTTGAGAAAACCAAATTTCTGGGCCTCATTCTCGATGCAAAACTGTCTTTTGTGCCACATATAAAGTACCTGAAAACAAGATGCCTGAAAGCGCTAGATATTCTGAGGGTGCTGTCCAGCTCAGAGTGGGGAGCGGACAGAGATGTTCTGCTCTCCGTGTACAGAACCTTGGTTCGTTCACGAGTGGATTACGGCAGCATAGTATACGGTTCCACAAGGAAATCATATACTGGGCTGCTAGACATGATCCACCACCAGGGACTGCGCCTGGCCCTTGGGGCCTTCTGCACCTCACTGGTTCAGAGCCTCTACGTCGAAGCCAATGAACTATCACCTAACAACAGGAGAATCAAACTGGCCATGCAATATGTAGTCAAGATAAAAACTAATGCATTGAATCCTGCACACAATTGTCTATTCGAGCAACATGACGAATCCAGGTATGAAGCCAGGCCGAATTACATCTGGCCACTGAGGCTCCGAATGAAACCTCATTTGGAGGCCTTGGGCGTGGATTTGGATGTGTTGGAGGATGCCAAAGTCCCAGAACATCCCCCATGGTCGTTGAGAAAGCCATCGGTTATCCTCCGACTCACGGAACTGAGGAAGTCTGGGACACATCCACTCGAGTACCAAGGACTGCATGCAGAGATTCAAGGCCAGTTTGCAGACCACCTCTCCATATACACTGATGGTTCGAAAGACCAAAGCTGGGTAGCTGCTGCGGCAGTCTGCCGACGGGAAAGATTTGGTGTACGTTTGCCCGATCAGAGCTCGATTTTCACTGCAGAAGCCCGAGCACTCCTTCTCGCGTTGGAGTGTATCGAGGTATCCAACCACACTAACTATGTTATATACAGTGATTCGTTTTCTTGCCTCCTGGCTGTTGCGGGACTGAAAACGAATATTCTAGCAACGGTCATTTATAAAATGAACCAACTGACAACGGATGGGTATGACATCCACCTGTGCTGGGTGCCTGGCCATGCCGACATACAAGGAAACGAACGAGCTGATCGGGCTGCGAAGAAGGCCCTGAACTGTGATCTTGAACCATGTCAGATCCCTCACTCTGATCTGAAACCACTAATAGCCACACACATAAAATCCAAATGGCAACATGAGTGGGATGAAAACATTAATAAACTTAAAGAAATTGAACCATCTGTGGGAAGGCCACCACAGACTCATGTGGGGGGTCGGCGGGACCAAGTGGTCCTTAGCCGCTGCCGTATTGGCCACTCGTGGCTTACACATGCTTTTCTGCTCAAGGGGGAACCACGCCCTGAATGTATTGGGTGTCAGTCCCCGCTGACACTCAAACACATTTTACTAAGTTGCGCCAACAGTTCTACACTGCAGACAGTATGCATGACCTTTTTACTAAGGTAAAACAGGAAAACATTTTAGCCTTTTTGAGGGCAGCTGGACTGTACCACCTCATATAGTTTACTAAATAGATTCTATCAATTATTAATACAACTTTTCTTTTTCTATGGGAATTTGTTTCCTTTGACCACAAATATATGATTGTGAGCTTTCTAATTTAATGAGTGTCTATTGACACATAAATGATTGTCTGCTTTTACATGTAAAAGCGATGGTTTGAACAAAAAACAAACATTTCTCGCCGTGAATATGGCATATGCTGCCGACACGGTGTAAACCAACCACCAATCAATCAATCAATCAATCAACTATTATTATTATTACTACTATTAATACTACTATCATTACTACTATTACTACTACCATTATCACTACTATCACTACTACTAGTAGTACTACTATTATTACTACTACTACCACCACTACTACTATTACTGCTACTACTACTATCACTACTATTACTACTATTACTAGTACTACTGATATTACTACTACTACCACTATTACTACTACGACTACCACTATTACTACTACTATTCTTACTAGTACTACTACTATGACTACTAATACTACTAATATTATTAATACTACTATTACTACTACTATTACTACTACTACTACCACTATTACCACTATTACTACTACTACTTTACTACTACTATCACTACTACTACTATTCCTACTACTATTACTACTATTACTACTATTACTATTACTATAAGTACTATTATTACTACTATTATTACTACTATTACTACTACTATTACTACTACTATTACTACTATTACTACTATTACTACTACTACCACTATTACTACTAGTATTACTACTACTACTATTACTATTACTACTACTACTACTATTACTATTACTACTAATATTACTATTACAATTATTACTACTATTACTACTACTATTACTACTACTACCACTATTACTACTAGTATCACTGTTACTACTGTTACTACTCCCACTATTACTACTACTATTAGTACTATTACTACTACTACCACTACCAATACTACTACTACGACCACGACCACTGCTACTATAGTATTAGTACTACTACTACTACTGGTTTGCGACAGGTACAAATGGCAGGAAGCGGCTAGTTCGATGACAATTGATACCAATGTCGGCTGCTGACACAAGCGTTATTATACTGTGTGTGTGAAGTGTGATCGTGACATCAGCATAATTAGAACGCTGGGTGGCAGAGAGCTGCAGTCTACCGTTACCACCGACGTTGGCCCCGCCCACGGCCCGGTCATGTTTGTTTGTTTGTTGTTGTTTTACATCCTATCAACATCTAAGGTCATATCAGGACGGGTACCGACTTGTGACATTGCACACTGATGGCGACTTTATAGTGCACCATGACCCGATCTCCCACATTATCCTGACACTGAGCCTACCAGTCCTTGCCCTATCCTATTAATGCCGAGCGCCAGGCTAGGAAGCGACAAGTATCAATTTTAAAGTCAATTGGTTTGACTCGACCAGGGTTCGAATCCCACGATAATCACCAGAAGAGGTGGTGGAGGGTTGATCTGCCCTCCAGTGAGGTGATGGAGGAATGGTAGGGAGGGACTAGCCGAACTCCCGACTTTCCGCACGCGAGGCCCGCGCTCTGCCGATTAGGCCACTGCGCCCTGTGTTTATTTGTTTGTTTGTTACTTTACGTCCTAGCAACATCTAAGGGCATATCACAACGTCGCCAGGCCATGCCATCTTACACAACAAGGGTGCGCCATGTGTTATATTAGTGGGAGAGACACATCTGCGGCCCTGTGTAAGCTGAAGCTGCGACCTAGCGTCCTTATTGAGGAGCCAGTGGACCCCGCGACACAAGTATTGGCCAGGAGGGTTTGTTTGTTGTTTTACGTCCTAGCAACATCTAAGGTCATATCAGGACGGGTACCGACTTGTGACAGTGCGCACTCATGGCGACTTTATAGTGCTGCCCCACTGGGAAATCAGGCTGCCAGCACCATGACCCGATGTCCCACTCAGTCACATTATCCTGACACTGAGCTAACCAGTCCTTGCCCTATCCTATTAATGCCGAGCGCCAGGCTAGGAAATGACAAGTACCAATTTTAAAGTCATTGGTTTGACTCGACCGGGAACCAAACTCCCGACCTTCCACACGCAAGGCCCACGCTGTACCAATTAGACCACCACGCCCGGTGTCCAGGAGGGTACCTTGAGCCTAAAAGTTTGCTGTTACCAGCAGGTTAAAGATGATTAGTTTGGGACCTCAGTTGGACTTGACGAATGATAGGATAGGGCAGGGATTGGTTGGCTAGTGTCAGGATAATGTGACTGAGTGGGATATCAGGTCATGGTGCTGACGGCCTGGTTTCCCACTGGGACAGGACTATAAAGTCACCATGAGTGCGCACTGTCACAAGTAGGTACCCGTCCTGATATGAACTTAGATGTTGCTAGGACGTAAAACAACAACAAACAAACAATCAACATGATACTTCAGGGATCAATTCGCTAGTAGGTGTTGGGTCTATAATTCTAATCGGCTCCAATTAAATCTAGATAAGGTTGTAGATCTATGCAGTAGGCAGGCAGGAGAGTTGGGAAGCAAAATTCATTTAAATCAGAAAAAAAAGCAAATAAATACAAAACTGAAACTAATAAATTAGATATTAAGAAAAGGATGAAATGTGCCAAACATTTGAATAAGAAATGAAACAAAATGAAATCGAACATTTAAATAAGAACATTTTCTTTTTTAAACAATTGTGTATGAAGCTCTCCATTTTTATATGAATCAAGAACAGGGCAAATTGATGTGCTATGTTGATTGTTTGCTTGCTGTTGTTTTAGATCCTAGCAACTTAAGAGGTCATATCAGGATGGATACCGACTTGTGACATTATGCACTCATGGTAACTGTATAGTGCTGCACAACTGGAAAACCAAGCCACTGCCACCTTTACCCGATATCCCACACAGTCACATTATCGTGATACTCTGCCAACCAGTCCTTGTCCTATCCTATTAATGCCAAGCGCCAGGCTATGTAGCGACAAGTATCAATTATATAAATCATTTGTTTGACTCGGCTGGAATTCGAACTCCCGACCTTCTGAAATGGGAGCCTGCGCTCTACCGATTCGGCCACCGCGTCCTGTGTGTCCTGCGTTGAAGATGTATCCAGCCAAAAAAAAAGGAAAATCCAACAAAGTAGACAGAGAACAAGGCAAGAAGGCGGCAAAACAACTTAACTGTAATTCCTGTAATCATGACGTCAGCTACCTGAATCAAATAGCATAATCAACTTTGCAAAAAAGAGAATTAGATATACATTTTTCATAAAAAGATTAATAGTCTTATTTGATATACATGAATAACCAGGATTATAATGGTAATGTGTTTTTTCTCCGACAGTTTGTCATCCTGGGTCATTACACAGCAGTTGTTGACAAATGTGCGCTATAGACCCCTTTCAATGTTTATAAACATTGTGTATGCATGTGCAGCTTGGCTGCAGAACGAAGGCACACTGCCATTGAATTTGCCGGTACGCGCAGTGCAAAACGTTTATTTTATTCAAAATTAATAGAAATGCAGAACCCTAACCTTATAAATTTAATATAATCTATTCGCTGAATATGTTTTCTATATGTGTTCCAAGCAGTTTGTTTCTAAGTGGTGTGGTTTTAAAGATATTTCACCTTTTCTCTATGAAGATTGCTCACAGCCATTGAGTTTGCAGTGTGACAGTGTGTCGTCCTGCAGCCAAAAGGTTGTTGTTGTTGAAGATTTATACTGCCTATCATGGACCGAGGCCTATTATAGCTGTATCCTATTGATGGATAAGCCTGAATAGGCTTGTTTTCACCATTAGACAGTTTGTCGATAGAAAGCCCGAGCCTACACTTTTACCGACCCAAGGGATTTTTTACCTCCCACACCACATAGATATGGTATGAGAGCAACTGGCCTTTAATGACGCTGTAAGTTATACACAGCGGTGGAAATCCCAATTGGCAGAGGTGGGGGCACAGGGAATCGAACCACTGACCTTCAGATTAGGAGTCCGACGTAGAAAACAGTCAGACACTCTAACCACTCCGCCACAGAGAACACCATGCACTGACCTAGATACCTATGCTGACGTCACATGAAATAGGTCTATTGGTGACTAGCAACAATGGTCAGCGTTGACTGCATGGTCATGAGAGCACAACTTAGGTGGGCTGGCCATGTAGTCTGCATGGATGAGGGTAGAATACCAAAAGGTCTCTTCTACTGTGAACTTGTTAAGTGCCTGTCACACCTTACCGGAGTGAGTACCGGACACCACCGGACAAAAGAATTTTCTAGTCCGGTGGTGTTCGGTATAAAATGTACCGAAATGTGTCGAAATGCTGTGCTTTCAACCAGCCGAAATGGACGCTAAACGGACAAGGAACATACATTAATGAATAGCCACTGGACAATAACCAGACGACACCGTATGTAACCGGACAAGCAACGGTGAACCGATGGGTGAAAACCGAATGTCAAATGGACGGACCGAACATCAACCGGACACGTACCGGACTGATCACGGACGCGCCGAAAACATATAAAAAACCGACACATCAAATTCCCGCAACACCGTCAACGGATTCTGCAGGAAGCAAACGGGAGATTAACGGATGGGTACCGGACATGAACCGGACAAAATGGACTAAACGGACTTGTGCATTTCAAAACTTGACACCGTACACACCGGACACCACCAGACAGAAAACGGACATGCCGGATGCGTACTGTATATAAAACGGACATTGACATATTTCAGCGGACAGTGTCCATTTTCTATCCGGTACCCCAATCTGGTAAGGTGTGACTGAGCCTTAAAGGACACATGAACGAGGTGCTCTGAAGAAAAGGTTCACCGACTGCCTTAAATACAACTTGAAGAAATGTAATCTCAACATTAAAACCTGGGAAACAGTGGCCAAGGATTCATGGCGCGCTTCTATTTGCAAAGCAACAGCCTGGTTTTAAACTCAAGCTAAGCAAAAGCGGAGAAAACAGAGAAAATATCACCTCCTTCAGCCACCAGACCCCCTGACTGCAGCTACACACACACGCCCAACATGCCACTGCACATTCAGAACATAAATTAGAATCATCAGTCATCGACAAGTTCACAACAAATGATGAGTTGCTATCATTATCGCCACCGATATACAACTAAAAATAAGATTATTATTGAGGTAAGTATCGAAACCCTAAATATGGGCTGCTACTCCTACCCTACGCACCCCTACCATGCCTCCATCCACACTGACTGGGGGAGTTCCTGTCTACTAATGCCTGGCACACACCTCCCGTATACGATTCACGCGCTAAAACTGACTGCTCGACGCGACCCGTCACAACCCGACCCGTCCCGTTTCCCGACTAAAACTGACAAGAGGGACAACACACATATACCGAATGCTAATGCTTACGATTCGCGACTTAAAACTCAGTTTTAGTGTTTAAGACTCGAATCGCAAGACATTCGAAAAATGAATCGGGCCGTTCGAGAAACGGTATATGTGATCGGTCAGTCGTTTCTTATACGGTATATGTGTGATACCCACCGTCCGTTTGCCGTCCAAGTCTTAGCGCGTGAATCGTATACGGGAGGTGTGCGTGAGGCATTAGGGTGTCACACACATAAAGACTGGAACCGACTAAAACTCAAACTTAATCGCGAAACGGGCAGTTTTAGGTTTTATACGGGAGGTGTGTGCCGGGCATAAGATCATCCTTAGTTTATTCATCATTAAAATGCTTTGTGTAAATGGCTAAATGGTTAATAGTTATCGTGGCCAGAATACAAGTGCCTCAGTACTGACAAATATGTATTGTAGTAGTCTGCACTGACCTCTCAGGCAAGGACCCACATGGACAGGTAGGCGTGGATATTGTGATGCAACAGGGAGTATAGGTAGTGTAATGATTAGCATGCCAGCACCGGAATGACAAGAAGCGTGGGTTCAAATCCTGGTCTAGATGCAATATTTTCCTCTTGTTATCACCCCGATGACACTGTGTAAAGACTAGGTCTCCAGTTGTGTAGAATGGCTAAAGCTCGAATCTGTGGTTGTGTAGGCAGGCTATAGTGAAATCAATACACACAAAGAGAAAGGAAGAGTATAAAGTGTAAAGGATTTCCCAGTGGGGCAGCACCATAAAGTTGCTATGAGTGTGCACTGTCACAAGTTGGTATCCGTCCTGATATAACCTTAGATGTTCCCAGGATGTAAAACTCCAACGACCAACTAACCAATCTAGTCACCTAATGTTGTTCTACAAACAGTGGTAGGTAAAGCCCCAGTCACACCCACCCGGATCAGGGGCCGGACGAGCCCCGGACCATCATCCGGCATGGTTTGTGGTGATCTGGGTTGATCCATGGCTCATCCGTGGCTGGTCCTTGGTGATCTGGTGTAATCCAGTGTGATCCGTGGCTGGTCCGGCCTCATCCGGGGACCGCCCTGGATGTTTTCAAATGTTTAAAACATGCGGGGCAGTCCAGGGCATTTTGCGATCCGGGCTCGATCCGGCATAGTCCGGGGCGATCTGAGGGTGGTCCAGGGTTGGTCCGGGAGCAGTCCATGTCGTGTCAGGCCAAGTCCAGGGCTGTTTCACCCTGGATGAGCCACGGTTCAGCCATGGTTTAACCCAGACCACCCCCGGACTTGCCTGGACTAGTCCCGACATAGCCACGGACCACTGCCGGACTGCCTGGATAAGAGACGGACACACCGGATGACCACGGATCGCCACGGATAACCCAGTTTACCATGAATCAGTCCAGGATGAGCCCCATTTTTATAGCAGGAGCAAGTCCACTTCCAGTCCGGGACTGAGCCGGGACTACTTCATGGGTACACTGGGTAGTCCGGGGGTGGTCCGGCTAGACCAGGGGCTAGACCAGGGGCTAGACCGTGTAGGTGTGACTGCGAGGCCAAAAACGACCAAAATAGCGATTTTTTCCGGGGCTGTCCGGGACAGTCCAGGTGGTCCGGCTAAAAATCCGGGGCTCGTCCGGGTAGGTGTGACAGGGGCTTAAGCATCTTACTAATGAAGCAGACACCACTATCAAAGTAAGCCCCCCCCTCATGTAGGTGTGACAGGGGCTTAAGCATCTTACAAATGAACCAGACACCACTATCAAAGTAAGCCCCCCCCCCGTGTAGGTGTGACAGGGGCTTAAGCATCTTACTAATGAACCAGACACCACTATCAAAGTAAGCTCCCCCCGTGTAGGTGTGACAGGGGCTTAAGCATCTTACTAATGAACCAGACACCACTATCAAAGTAAGCCCCCCCCCGTGTAGGTGTGACAGGGGCTTAAGCATCTTACTAATGAACCAGACACCACTATCAAAGTAAGCCCCCCCCCCGTGTAGGTGTGACAGGGGCTTAAGCATCTTACTAATGAACCAGACACCACTATCAAAGTAAGCCCCCCCCCATGTAGGTGTGACAGGGGCTTAAGCATCTTACTAATGAACCAGACACCACTATCAAAGTAAGCCCCCCCCCCCCTGTAGGGGTGACAGGGGCTTAAGCATCTTACTAATGAACCAGACACCACTATCAAAGTAAGCCCCCCCCCCCCGTGTAGGTGTGACAGGGCTTAGCATCTTACTAATAACCAGACACCACTATCAAAGTAAGCCCCCCCCCCGTGTAGGTGTGACAGGGGCTTAAGCATCTTACTAATGAACCAGACACCACATTATCGTAAGCCCGCCCCCCCCCCGGGGGGGCCGCCATTAGCAAATACACTCATTAAAACATCAATTGGGGGTGAGTGCCGGGGGGGGGGGGTTCAGATAAGCAATCACTGAGCCATAAATTAGTATTTGATCCGATAAACACAGCTCCCATATCATTGTCGCTACAGAAAGAAAAGGGGGGGGGGGCGGGTAAACGACTACTATATTTAAAATAACTTAAATCACAAACAAGAAAGAAAGACACAAGAGGAACAAGAAAGAATTGTCCTTGGGACTAACTGCAATGACACCTCCCCTCATCCGGCTACACCCCCCTTTAACTCCCCACCCCCAACCCCACCCCCCAAACATCACCAATCCCACCCTTCTTATCTGCACACCCCCGACCTCACGTACAAGCGACAAATCTTGATCTTCCTTTTCAAACAGAACCGACATGTTTCCTACCCCCCCCCCCCCCCTCTCCCACCCCCTGCCTCCACGGCCCCACCTGACGCGGTGGCCGAATCGGTAGAGCGCAGGATTCCCATGCGGAAGGTCGGGAGTTCGAATCCCAGCCGAGTCAAACCAATGACTTATAAAATTGATAATTGTCGCTAACTGGTCTGACGCTTGGCATTTAATAGGATAGGACAAGGACTGGTTAGCACAGTGTCAGGATAATGTGAATGTGTCGGGTATTTAGTCATGGCGCTGATGGCCTGTTCTCGAAGTGCGACAGCACTATAAAGTCGCCATGAGTTTGCACTGTCACAAGTCGGTACCCGTTCTGATATAACCTTAGATGTTGCTAGTACATAAAACAACAAGACATACATACACTGACACACACTCACATACACACACGCTCACACACACATACTGACACACACTCACACACACTAACACACACACACTAAGAGTAGTAACACACACACACACTAACACACACACTCACACATATACTCACACACACACTCACACACATACTCACATACTCACACACATACTCACACACATACTCACACACGCTCACACTCACACACATACTCACACACACTCACACACAAACCCGGGCGCTCACAGCGACTTAATCTGCAAACCAACCACCGCAGCGCCCTCGTGCGGAACGCGGGCAAATCACACTTGCGTTGATTTATTTGTGTTGGTCATAATGCTTCCGTGAATACAAAACATGACGGGTGTGTTCACTACATTAGGTGTGTGAGTGTGTGTGTGTGTGTGTGTGAGTGTGTGTGTGTGTGAGTGTGTGAGGTGGGGTGGAGTTGGAGAGACATGGAGGGGTGGGGGTGGAGATTACCCCCTCCCAACCACCATCACCATTACCACCACACACTGTTGCCACACCAGTAACCAGGGAGAGCAGCATCGGCACTAGTGCTGATTGGTCGGAACTTGGATTTTATTTGTTTATTGTTGGTTTACGTCCTAACAACATCTAAAGCCTGGTACACACCTCCCGTATAAAACATAAAGACGCCCGTTTCGCGACTAAAGTTCGGTTTTTCATCGGTTTCAGTCTTTAGGTGTGTGACCCCCTAACACACATGAACCTTCCGATTCGCGACGTAAAACTCAGTTTTAGGGCTTAAGACTGCAATTCATTCCCCCCATTTCCCCCTCTTCCATTCCCCCACTTCCATTCCTCCCATTCCCCTACAATTCCCCCTCTTCCATCTCCCATACCCCTCTTTCATTCCTCCCTCTTCCATTCCCCCCATTCCCCCTCTTCCATTCCCCCTCTTCCATCTCCCATACCCCTCTTCCATTCCCCCCTCTTCCATTCCCCCCCTTCCGTTTCCCCTCTTACATTACCCCTTTGCCATTCCCCCCTCATCCATTCCCCCTCTTCCATTCCCCCTCTTCCATTTTCCCCTCTTCCATTCCCCCTCTTCCATTTCCCCCTCTTCACTTCCTCCTCTTCCATTCTCCCTCTTCCATTCCCCCCTCTTCCATTCCCCCTCTTCGTTCCCCGTCTTCCGTCCCTCCTCTTCCGTTCCTCTATTCCGTTCCCCATCTTCCATTCCCCATTCTTCGTCTTCCATTCCCCGTCTTCCATTCCCCGTCTTCCATTCCCCGTCTTCCATTCCCCGTCTTCCATTCCCCGTCTTCCATTCCCCATCTTCCGTTCCCCGTCTTCCGTTCCCCGTCTTCCGTTCCCCGTCTTCCGTTCCCCGTCTTCCGTTCCCCATCTTCCGTTCCATTCCGTCTTCCGTTCCCCCTCCATCCATCCCCCATATCTAAAGTTGCCAACATTTTCACGGTCATACACACGATAATACTTTTCCCAGTCCCCCCCCCCCCCCCGCCCCTCTCCCTCAAAGTAAGTACACATCAACATTCACCCTATTCACGCGCGACCTAATTAGGTATCAGAACGAGGCTGAGTAAGCGTCGGTATTGGAAATGGCCATAAGACACTACTGTGTGCTGATGTGTATGATCTACTACATAAATTATAGGAGTAACATTTGAATATATTAACTTTTGAAACTATCATAATCATTTTTGCTTACCTTTTTTCTATTTATTGGTCAATTTTCATGAAGATTGAGTGATGATCAGATGCATTTCAGTAGGTAATGTCAACAAAGTCACACACCTTGGCTGCCAATCTTTTCTTAAATTCAAAATTGCATAACTTTCTTAATATAGATATATTTTAAAAATAGATTTGAACCCTTTTAAAGCTTTTATTCAGTTGTTTGACTGTGTTTCACAGATAGCTACGCTGACATTGCGGCATTACATGATACCACCATAACTATGCAGACTTGAAGTTGACAGTCACATTGTAGTTAAATAATTGGCAAAATCACCATGCAAGGGTCACCCAATCTTCGTGAAAATTGGCCAATAGATAGAAAACAGGTATGCAAAGATGAATATGTTACTTTCAAAAATGAATACCCTCAAATTTGAGTGATTTCGAGAGGTTTTGATCGACAAAAAAGTATTCACATTACTTTACATACAGCAGCACCTCGCAGACGCGGAAGTGCCCTCGGTCTGGTTTCAACATGGCCGCGGCGTGAATAGAGTGAAATAAAGCTGCATAGTCCAATGAAAATATCAAATTTTCAAAACCAAAACAATTATCTAAATTTGATTCTACATATCTAACTTAGATACTGGTGAAATTATTAAACATTTCTCACCACACAGAAAGGAATACCGAGGCAATTGAATATAACCTGTTACTGCAGAAGCCTATGGGGTCAGAGTTTTGACAAACTTACTCAAATTAATTTTGCATGGTTGCACTTCAAATATCTCAAAAGTTAGCCACTTAAAATAAAAGTTACTTCAAGTTAAAGTAAGGTACATAACAACGATCAACCTATTGTATTTATCTGAGAAAATTTCAGAAACTCAAAACCATTGGACTATTCAACTTTAAGCACGCCGACAAATATCGACATTTTATTAAACGATAAAAGTCATACTTGACTGACACCCACCCTTTCCCCCTCTTGTATGCACAGAATACACAATTTGTTGTTTGTTGTTGTTTTAGGTCCTAGTAAAATCTAATGTCATACAAGGACAGGTACCGACTTGTGACAGTGCACACTCATGGCGACTTTATAGTGCTGTGGTGTGCCATGACCTGATATCTCACTCAGTCACATTATCCAATTTGCATGCATGGCTAAGGAGAACCAACGTCATGGATATATATCGCCACTACAACGTAGAAAAACTGACCTTACTCACACTTAGCTGTAGTCTAGTTGACAAAATCATCAAACTCACCTGCAATGGAACATAACTGCGTTAGCGGGGTGATAAAGGGAAGGTGTGAGAGGAAATAACAGCGCAGGCAATGTTGAATCATACATAACCTGGGCCGCGTTCAGGGTACACCAGAGTCGACTCTGAGATTGCTCCGCGACGTCTTTTTGGGCAATTTACGTTCAATGTGTAACTCGCAGTTGACTCCAAGACGTCCCACTTTGCGGGTAGGAGGTGAAAAGGCCTACAAAATGGCCGTGAGTTTCAGCCAATCAGAGCTGTTCTTTCAATTGCAAATGGCTGCAAGAAGCGCATGATATGGAGGCCGCCATTTTCGAGGCACCAAACTGCTGAAATGCCGTTCAGAGTAGCGCAACATTTGGAAGGCCTCCGAGGCACACAGTTGAATGTGGCCCAGCTTTAGTTTAAAGTTGCATAGTCTGATGGTTTGGGGTTTCTAACATTTTTCTGAGATAAATATATTAAATTGTTTGCAATAATCTACCTTACTTTAGTTTGAAGTGACTTTTATTTTAAATCGCTAAGTTTTGAGATATTTGAAGTGAAAACATGTCAAATTAGTTTTGGCAAGCACACCAAAGGTCTGACACCATAGCCTTCTGCAGTAACAGGTTCTATTAAATTTACTCAATATTCCCTTACATGTAGCACCAAATGCTTAATAAGTGCATCGGTATCAAAGTTAGATATGTAAAATCAAATCTAGATAATTGTTTTGGTTTTGAAAATGTGATGCCCTCATCGGACTATGCAGCTTTAAATTGAATAGTACCTGTCTTCAGCGACCCCTGTGATATGACCTTAGATGCTAGGATGCAAAACAACAACAACCAAAACCAGGAAAGGTCGCAACAAGTCATCGGTTTAACTCAGCCAAGGATGAATCTACCGACATCCCGCTCAGGTCCAGTGGGGCCCCTACCGACTAGGCCATCCGTTGGGTGTTTCTCCAAGGTGCACTTAAATGATACTTTGTTTAAATCGGTTGCCTAGCTACGTTCAAAACAAGCTTCAACGTGCTTCAAAAATAGTCTCCACACTCTTTGATAGATCCCTCCCAAAAGAAATCTACTGTCCAGGGAGATGTATTAAGCCGCGCTGGCTTTTTACTGCCTGTTTACGCCCTTTTCCTGCCTTTTACTGCCTTTTTCTTGCATTCGCTTTGAACTTTCGCACTAATTGTTGCACTAAAAACAATTCTTTTTCCACAGTCAGGAACCTTTTTTGTTCTCACGTGGTCGAATAATTGTTTCTTCCTTTTTTTAATTGTTATTTCTTTACTGTGCACATAAATTAAACGCCCATTATATTAGTTGTGTAATATTATTACTATTAGAAAAAGAAGAAGCCCATTAGTTGCAATCTTGATTTACTGCATATTTACTGAATACCGTATATACCTGAGTTAAAGTTGATGTCGTGTAAAAGACGATCCCCTATTTTTGGTCAACAAATCTGGGAATTTCCATAGACCTAATGTAAAAGTCGATCGTAGTATTTCATCGATAACAGTTCGACATTTGTGGGTCAAGGGATCCTGTGGGTCAGTGGATCCTGTACATAGAAATAACACCCTTTATAAAATCGTCATCAATTTAAGGCAAAATGAAATATTAAAACAGTATTCCTTCAAAAAGTTAGGTCCGGAGATTTAAGTTCAAGCATGTGACTACCTAAGATTAGACTACCCTATACAGTACAACCCTGTTAAATCAAGCTCGGTTAAACCAAACGATCGGTTAATCCAAACTGTTGTCGGCGGCCTGGCAAAATACTACAATTTATCATATAAAAAAGTTGGTTAAACCAAAGTCGGTTAATCCAAAGTATCGGTTAATCCAAACAAAATTGTCGGACCAGGCCACTTCCGGTACAGTTAAACCAAACTTTCAGGTCGTTTTAAGGTCATCTGAGACTTTTTTATATGATAAATGGTAGTATTTTGCCAGGTCGCTGAGAAAAGTTTGGATTAACCAATCGTTTAATTTAACCGAGGTCGGTTTAATGGGGTTAAACTGTATATACATAACAAACAATAATCATAGTGTCCACATACATTGTACATTCATAATGCACTCACGTTTTTGCCAAAGCCAAGTCAAAGTCAAAGGTCGGTTAAACCAATGTCTAGGGTCCCTTCAAGGTTGGTTTAACGGGGTTATACTGTAGCTAGAACTAGTAGAAGGCTCAGTGCTTGAAGTGAAACACATATAGTATCAAATACTACACGAATTCTATCCCTTCAAAAACAGTCCTTGTGTAATAATACTCAACCCCCTAAAGTTGAGCTTTAACAAACATATACAAAAAAACACTTGTACACGATGATATACGCTAACATGGAACCGCTGGACTGTATTTAAATGATTTAAATGATTTAACGGAAAGCTTAAATGGTTGATAAAAAGGTATTAAACGGTTGTTTTTCATTGACGATTTAAAATCTGGCAAGTCATATTTAATAGTCAGAAGCTGACCTAAAACGTAGAGAACTAAACAAAGAAAGCCATAAATAAGACACAACAAAAACTAAATTACTCCCGCATATATATATGTGTGTGTGTGTATGTGTGTGTGTGTGTGTGTGTGTGTGTGTGTGTGTGTGTGTGTGTGTGTGCAAAAAGGTTGTTTGTTTGTTGGAGTTTTACATCCTGACAACATCTAAGGTCATATGAGGATCATCATCATTATCATGCTGTCGGTCGCGATGCGACAAAGACTGCTTTCATTACTTGACCCGTACATTTCATGAAAGCTGCTTGCAAAAGTGTTGAAGTGCTGCTCGCTTTTGCAAGTTACCAGCGGCACTCTCTCGGGGAGCAAATAGAGGTTTCCCACTGGCAAGAACATGTCAAGACAGGCGCAAAACTATTTGTCCCTGCAGTGGCTGGTCGGGAGATCTTGGGAGTTCCATACATCAACCGCCCTTAATGCTGCCACAGTGACATGGTTTTCTGTTTAGGGTTTGCTCCCTTAGCCTTCGGTTCTGTCAAGAACCTGTACCACAAGGCAGTGGTTTACAACTCTGCATGGCAGGGGCGTCAAACTCCCTGAGGTATTGCTATACCTGCGATACCTGCATACCATATGAGGATAGGTACCGACTCACAGAATCACCGGTGTTTTCTTGTTTTCTTGGAGTTTTACATCCTGACAACATCTAAGGTCACATCCTATAACCCGCTATCTGCACATGGCATGTTCCATATGGATGAACACAGTGTAGTAATAGGGTTAAAGCTAATTCCATATTTAAACGCCAGGGACTGTCTACATGAGGACACAGCTGACATAGTTCACAGTAAATGGCTGGATTGACGATAGAGGGCGTGGTCGTAGCAGTATACATCCGCCTGAGAGGTGTCAGCTGTCACTAGTGTCAGTGGTTGGGCATGTTAATTGTGACCACTCAGTGTAAAGTGCCACGGTTGCCAACCCTTAAGGCCCTGTCACACCTCACTGGATTGGGGGAAACGGACAGAAACCGAAGAAAGTCCGGTTTGTGTCCGTACAAGTTTTTAACATGCACAAAACTAGGAATGGATGCGCCGGATTGACGTCTACAGTTCTTGTCCGGTTTGAGTTTGTTTCGTCTGTTCTCTATCTGTTTATGTCCGTTTCATGTCCGTTTCATGTCCATTTCATGTCCGTTCATGCAGCGGCCATTGACCCGATAGCGCAACATTTTGACACATTTTAATACATTTTGGTACTTTACAGGCCCAAACACCACCGGACTAGATAATTCTGTCCGTTGCTCAATCCGGCGAGGTGTGACAGCCGCTTTACGGTTTTACCGCAACGTGTACAGTATTTTATGTCCCCATCATCACCGTACGCCGATCTTCCAGTTTTTCATTTAGTAATATTACATCAATCTGACGGAATATTGTGTCCAAAATGCACCACAGAGCATTTAAGATTTAACATTTTGTCCAGGGGATCCCCCCCAGACCCCTCAATATAGCATCCCTAAAGGCCCAGTCACACCTTACCAGACTGGGAACTGGACGAGAACCGGACACTGTCCGGTACTGTATGGTGATGTCCAGTACATGTCCGCTACCCATCCGGCAGTGTCCGGTGGTGTCCGGTACAAGTTTTGAACATGCACAAAACTTCTACCGAACACCGCCGGACTGACGTGTCTGTTTGGTGTCCGGTTTGTCCGGTACCCATCCGTTGGTGTCCGGTTTGTCCGTTTTGTCCGGTACATGTCTGGTACCCATCCGTTACGTGTCCGGTTCTCGTCCGGTACATGTACGGTACATGTACGGTACATGTACGGTACTTGTGCAGTCGCCTGGTGGCAATTGACCCAATTCTGCTCCATTTCGATACATTTCAATACATGTTGTGTACCGGAGAGCACCAGACTAGAAAATTCTTTGTCCGGTGGTCTCCGGTATTCAGTCCGGTATGGTGTGACAGGCGCTTTAACATCTGCCGGTTTGTCATTTCCCAATGTTGGCAACACTGCATGTCATAAGGTATAAAGACATATATCTAGATGGGGATGGACTGGTAGTGGTTCTGAGGTCTACGAAAACGAGACCTTCCTCCGCCCCTCCTGTCACTTTTAGGCTACCGAGTCTAGGGCTGTCATCATGTTGTCCAGTTAGAGCATAGCACAATTACGCAATGGCCCCCTCTTATCCTGACTCTCCCGCCTTCATGCTCCCCTCGGGTCTACCATTGACACTCCCAGTACTGAAAAGGGCTTTGAGCCTAGCTTCCTTCATGGATCTGGGTAAAGAAACAGGCTTTACACTACATGGGCTTCGTAGAGGTGCAGCCCAGGCCTGCCAAGGGGTGGGACTAAGTCTTGACAGCATAATGGCAGCAGGCACCTGGCGAAGTGCTTCAGTCAATGGGTACCTGAGAGCGGTCCATGTTAGTGCAGCTCCGGCAGCACTCGGAAGGTTGTTGGGTTGAGCGCTGCCGAAGTGTTGGCATCTGCTTATTATTTCCGCTTATTACTTCTGCTAGCTTATGATTTCTGCTAGACAACCTATGTTTTATTCCAGAATTGACTCTTCAAGAAACTATGTCGTACTATAACAATTGTCTCTTTCTTGAATTAAGAGCCCTTGTTTGTAACTTGTGAAGCGTCACACGATCTTAACTATCTACATACATTACTGCATGCTCGCTAAAAACCTTCCAAATAACCGGCTAATTCAATGTCCTATGAAGGTTTGCATGTTGTGCATATGTCAGAGCTGAAAAAAATGAATTTCACTTTTTGCATTAGATCTTATACAAATTGAGCAATACATTAATATCACTCGTGTAACATGAAAATCAAAGACACATCCAGAACCTCATTTTAACATATAAAACATAGTCAAACAAGATTGTATTGATTACTCTTAAGCAGACAAGGTTATGACTTACAAGAAAAAAGTTGAAAAATAAGTTGAAAAAAGGTTTGGCTACATGCATAGTGTAAATTTGTAAATTTACACTTTTTCACATTAACACAAATTTGTATAAGTAAACTTTTCATTTCTTTCTTGGGATAGCTTCAATGAATGTACTATTGGTAACATACTTAATACACAGAGGATACGATAATTATTTGACTTGCAATCAATAAAAGAAAGAACAAATTATCAGCATCGTAATGTGGAAACCAAATATGTGGTGCCCAGTTTTAAAGAATGACCCATCTATGTTCGCAGTGTGTGATCAACACAACTTACTTTGGCATTTGGGAAAGCTCAGCGGACTGTTAGTCAGTCCTACCCTGGGCAAATAAGCTGGTCCTTTATTGAGAGTGGGCCATTGGGACGCGGACACTCCCACACTCGACCCTGGCCACTAATGGAACAGTCACACTACGACGTGTTGGCCCGGCGTTGGACAACGCGTGGCAACGTGTTGGGTTTTTGGGCGAAACGTCGGGACGCGTCGAGACCCGTTACAAACGCGTTATAAACGCGTTACCGGCGCGTCGGTACACGTCGGTACACTTTGAGTGACAGGTAGGTCTGAACCAACACGTCGGCGCGCGTCGCCCAGCGCCGAAAGTTTTGTGCAAGCACAAAACTTTAGGCGCTGGGCGACGCGCGCCGACGTGTTGCGTAGCGTGGGAACCTGGCGAAATTGGGTCAAGCGGCATTGTTTTTCCACCGGCGGAACACGTTGGCACCGCGCCAGAATAACGCGCCAAGTTTTCTCAAAACTCGCCGAAAAGTTTGACGTTTCTCGACGCGTTAAATATATTTAAGCGCGTTGGCGGCACGCCGGAATACATGTCGTAGTGTGACTGCTCCAACCCGTACATCTGGTGTACAGGTCTCAGGTGGAGAGGTAGATGACTTCAACGGCAAATATCACAGCGACAAATATATATATAAACGTAGGACTTCACAAACAGTGAAGCAGGAAGGGAGGTAACAGTATTTATGTCCAGGGCGCTCATCAAGTCCAATTAACAGGCTTGTCTCCGAACCAACCCAGGCATGACTCAGCCATGGTATTGTCACATATATTATATGTGATGCATAACGTATTATGCGAGTATAAAGATTCGCAAGGTAATATTACTTATTATTATTATTATTATCCTCCGTAAGATACAACACTGTACCGGTGGCGCCATCTCGTCCACCTTGCCTCTCCCGGATGTTGACCAGTGTCAGTCGCACTGGAGGATTTTTTCTTTTTACGGACAAGGGCATATAATCCCTTACCAGAGATTAAATTACTCAACCCACTACCTTGTTTGTCTCTCTTGTCAATTGTACTGTAGATAGATTTATATATATATATATATATATATATATATATATATATATATTTAATATATATAATATATATATATATATATATATATAAATATATATGGACACATAGACATATAGGTCTTGTTGAGGCTTTTTAATTTGATTGTTTAGCTCTCTCCTGTCAAAATAACAGTTTTTTGTGGGTTTTTTATATGTGCTGTATAAGCAATTATACAAGTATAATAATCCGCAAACTGATTACCTATGAAATGTGTCGCGAGGTGACACCAAAATGACACTACACAACTAATGACACTCAACTACTCAAGCGACTGGTCAGGCCTCATTCCTGCCTCGCCTGTATGTTATACCTGAATAATACCATTGATATGGCATTGACCTCTCAGTCTCAGGTAAGCAACAATATATATATATATATATATAACATAAATAGTGTGATTGCATTAGAGAGCCTACTTGGTGAAATGGTTAGGATGGCAACAACATAATGGCAATAGTGTAGGTTGGATTCCTGCTCAAGGTGCAATATTTCCCATGCTGATCACCCCATGACACTGGTGCTGTGACCAGGATCCTGTACACACTACACAAAAATGATTGTTTCCTACCAGAAAAAAAGTTGAAAAAACTCTTTGGGT
>CM059190.1:45856701-45891591 GCA_030323885.1 Branchipolynoe longqiensis | reverse complement strand
CACCCCACCCCAACTCACAGCCGCCCACACCCGCGGTTAACAGCTGCCTGACAGTGCTGCAGTAGCTTCTTAATTAGCCCATCCGTCACTAACTTACACCATTGTCATCCCCGCAGCCGAAATGTCTGGCGGCAATTGGATTTCCTGAACATGGCGGCTTCTTCGCTGAACGCCGCTTCACTCTGCCCTCCGAAAGCAATGCGTGTCATGTTATCAGCTCACCACCATGACAGCGCATCACACTCGGTCACATCGAATGCTGTTTTGTAGCTTTAAAACAAATTAAAGTTTAAAAGATGCATTATTGAAACTGAAAGTAGGATGTTGTGATGGTTTCCGGACGGTTTTGCTATGGGAGGTTTAATTTGACGGTGTTTATTCGCCTCAGCATCTAATGTATGTTGACAGACTGGAATGGCTGGCATGGGGTCTGAGGTCGGGGGGGTGTTGGAATTTTACATCCTGCCAACATCTAAGGTCATATCAGGACGGGTAATGAATGACCTGTGACAGTGCGCACTCATGGGGACTTCATAGTGCTGCCCCCCTGGAAAATCAGGCCATCAGCATCATGACCCGATATCACACCCAGTCACATTATACTGACACTGAGCTAACCAGTCCTTGCCCTATCCTATTAATGCCGAGCACGAAGCCTAGGTAGTGCAACAAGTTTACATTTGATAGGTTATTGGTTTGGCTTGGGTGGTATTCGAAATGCCAAAATTCCACAGGGGTATGTTCAGAGGCCACAATAACTTACACAATGTGGGTTGAGATGTCGGTATGACTAACAGGAGTGTGTTGAGATGTCACAATGACCTACACGAAGTGTGTTGAGATGTCGGTATGACTGACAGGAATGTGTTGAGATGTCACAATGACTTACACAAAGTGTGTTGAGATGTCAGTATGACTAACATGAGTGTGTTGAGATGTCACAATGACTTACACGGTGTGTGGTGAGATGTCAGTATGACTGACATGAATGTGTTGAGATGTCACAATGACTTACACGATGTGTGTTGAGATGTCGGTATGACTGACAGGAATGTGTTGAGACATCACAATAACCTACACAAAGTGGGTTGAGATGTCGGTATGACTGACAGGAATGTGTTGAGATGTCACAATGACTTACACAATGTGTGTTGAGATGTCAGTATGACTAACATGAGTGTGTTGATATGTCACAATAACTTACACAATGTGTGTTGAGATGTTGGTATGACTGGCAGGAATGTGTTGAGATGTCACAATGAGTTACACGATGTGTGTTGAGATGTCAGTATGACAAACATGAGTGTGTTGATGGGCTGGATTGGCTTTTAGCAGATGTCTTGACAAACTGTAATGGCTAACAAGCCCATATATGTTGAGAGGCCAGGATAGCTTACAAGTTGGGTTGAGCTGTTGGAATGGCTTAGAGGGGGTGTCTTCAGAGGCTGGAATAGCTTACAAGTTGGGTTGAGCTGTTGGAGTGGCTTAGAGGGAGTGTGTTCAGAGGCTGGAATAGCTTACAAGTTGGGTTGAGCTGTTGGAGTGGCTTAGAGGGAGTGTGTTCAGAGGCTGGAATAGCTTACAAAGTGGGGTTTAAGATGTTGGAGTGGCTTCGGAGGGAGGGGTGTAGAGAGGCTGGAATGGCGTACACAGAATCCATCATTGACATTTTCTAAGAGAGAGCTGTAGAGAGAGATATTGAAGTATGATATACAAAATTTCCAGATTATATACAAATCACCCTCAACAGAATGGACATAAATCTATCATAGATACTTTCTAAAAGAAAGATAAAGAGAGACACACAGAGAGAGAGAGAGAGAGAGAGAGAGAGAGAGAGAGAGAGAGAGAGAGAGAGAGAGAGAGAAGAAACTGAAGCATGATCTACACAAATTTCCATTTCAGCCAGAAAGTTCGGCGAATTGTTAGCACAGCCCACCGGAAGTCACCGTCCGGAGTTTGTCAGGGCATGTCAAACCGGATACTGCGTGTCGCCTGGCGGGAAGCCACGAAGCCGCAGTGCCCCCCCCCCCCACACCCCCCGCGGTCCAGCTCCGGAAGCCAACCCTGAACGTCACATACACCCCCCACCCCCACAGCCTGTTTCCGGAAACACTGCTCGCCCTGTCAGTCACCCATCTCTCCACTGCACTGGGATCTCCCTCAGCGACTTATGTGTACTGACTTCGAGTAGGTGGGTTGAAGCGTAGAGAGAGGGGCAGATGGACACTATCTTTATCAAAAATTTAAAAACTATTTTAGTTCTCTCTATAAAAACAAATAGCTGCATCTACTGTTTTCTTTATCACTAATAAATAGCTAACCTTTCCTCTGTCTCTATTCATATATACAACGTAGTGACTGGTTAGATCAGTGCCAGGACAACGTGACACAGTGGGATATCAGGTCATGGTGCTGGAGGCCTGGTCTCCCAGTCGTGCAGCACTATAAAGTCGCCATGGGTGCACACTGTCACAAGTCGGTAACCGTCCTGATATGACCTTAGATGTTGCCAGGAGGTAAAACTCCCATAACCAACCGGTCCTAATGTGACCTTAGATGTTGCCTGGACGTAAAACTCCAACAACCAACCAACCAACCAATAACCAACCGTCACTATCGTTATAGAGACGTACACACCCTAATGAGCTAGTGCTGGTTCAGACTGACTTGAAAGTGAGAAATGCACTGGGAAGTCGGGTAGTTGGGTTGACTGTTGGTTGTTGGAGTTTTACATCCTGGTAACTTCTAAGGTCATATCACGATGGGTACCGACTTGTGATAGTGCACACTGATGGCGAATTCATAGTGCTGCCCCCCTGGGAGACTAGGCCATCAGTACAGTGACCAAATATCCCACTCAGTCACAATATCCTCACACTGAGTCAACCAGTCCTTGCCATATCCTAATAATGCCGAGCGCATGGCTAGGAAGCGACAAGTATCAATTTTTAAGTCATTGGTTTGACTCAATGAGGGTTCAAACCTGTGTAACCTGTGGGTTCTAATCCCACGATCTACCAAAACGCGATGAGTGTGCACTGTCACAAGTCGGTACCCGTCCTGATATGACCTAAGATGTTGCCAGGACGTAAACCTCCAATAACCAACTATTAGCATCCATATACACACATACAAACACTAACGAGCTGGTGGTGGTTCATACTGACGTTTTTGGGGTGTTTTTGGACGATTGGTCTTCCTCATGCCACTGCTCCTTGCCCTATCCTAGTAATGCAAACTGCCAGGCTAGGAAGCGACAAGTATCAATTCTTAAGTCATTGGTTTTACTCGACCAGAGTTCCGAACCCACCATCTCACAATCTACCAGAATGACACAATCTACCCTGCTGACACTCAAACACATTTGACTAAGTTACGTTGATTTTTTGGCCCTGCACCAACAATTCTACACTGCAGACAGTATGCATGACCTTTGTACTAAAGTAAAACAAGAAAACATTTTAGTCTTTTTGAGGGCAGCTGGACTGTACCACCTCATATAGTTTCCTAAATAAATTCTATCAATTATTAATAAAACTTTTCTTTTTCTATGGGAATTTGTTTCCCTTCACCACAAATATATGATTGTGAGCTTTCTAATTTAATGAGTGTCTATTGGCACATAATCGATTGTCTGCTTTTACATGTAAAAGTGATGGTTTGAACAAAAAACAAACAATTCTCGCTGTGAATATGGCCTATGCTGCCGACGCGGCATAAAGCAACCACCAATCAATCAATCAATCAAACCAGAATGTGAGACGGATGCTCAACTTATTCGGCCATCCATGTTAAAGTGAGAAATGCATGGTGAAGCCTGATAGTAGGGAGGGGACGTGTGTGGGTGAGTGGGATGTGTGTGGGGGTGCGGTGGGTGTGTGTGCGCGGGGGAGTGTTGGGAGGTGGATTCAAATCTACAGGCAGTCGCCTGCAATCAGATCCACACCCCGTCTCGAGTGGTGTCTGCCCGCCGGGCTAGAATAATTATGTCCAGGAGCTAGGGCTTGGACAGCACCGTGACACTAACAAATAAACACAACCCTGCGATGTTATTCACATCCCACGTGATGATGAGTCTCGGTGACGTCACATAGGAGCGTATGACTGTTTAGGGATATCGTGGGGAGCTGGTTGAGTAGAGGGGTTGTTAGTGGGAATTGAAGATGCAGATTGAGGGTAATAATTGAGGGTAATAAGGATGTCAGCGCAAGATGGTGGTGAGAGGGATGTAGAACCTGTGCAGTGTGCCTTGGATAAGGGTAACCCAATAGGTCAAGAGTGTAGAACAACTAGAAGCGATGCAGTGTTCCTTGCAGGAAGGAAAACCAATAGGTCAAGCCCCGCAGGGTGAAACACGATCATTATCCCAATTATCGCCGACAACAACTGGCCCCCGCCCGCTGCCATCCATATTATCGCTCAGCCTACAGGGGCCGGAATTGGACAGTAACTTTAAGCTGATTCCGGTGTGTGGATAATGACAGGTACCTCAGGGCCTAGCGATGTCTCCCACAGCGCTCAACTCAGTTAACATATAGCCCCGGTCACACCTCCCCGGATCAGGGGCCGGACGAGCCCCGGACCGTCATCCCGGGTGGTCCGTGGCAATCCGGTGTGATCCATGGTTGGTCCGTGGCTGGTCCGTGGTGATCCGGCCTGATCCGGCCTGATCCATGGCTTGTCTGGCCTCGTCCAGGCTCTGCCCCGGATGTTTTAAAATGTTTAAAACATCCGGGGTGGTCTGGGGCATTTTGCGATCCAGGCTTGATCCGGCATCATCTGGGATGATCCAGGGGTGGTCCGCGTAGTCCGGCAGTGCTCCGGGGGTAGTCCGTGTACTGTCCGGGGCCACGGTTTAACCCGGATCTGCCCCAGACTAGCCTCGACATATCCACGGACAACTCCCGGACTGCCCGGATAATACCCAGACAAGTTGGATCAGCATGGATTAGCCATGGAGAAAGTCCAGGAGTACTCTGTGGCTACACCGGGGAGTCCGGGGGCGGTCTGGGGCAATCTGGCCTCTGGTCCGGGGCTCGTCCGGGGAGGTGTGACTGCGATGCAAAAAACGACGAAAACAGTAATTTTATCTGGGTCGGTCCAGGACAGTCCGCGCGATTGGTCCGGGGGTGGTCCAGCTCAAAATCCGGGGCTTGTCCGGGTAGGTGTGACTGGGGCTTATTCACCCAGTACTTAGTAGGGGTGAAAAATAACCCATTTGAAAAAGTGGCGAACGACTGGGTAAATGAAATCAGCACATAAATTCTTAATTTGTATTCAGAACCAAAATATATTCTTCATAGACATCTTCACATTTACCCGCTGCTTTTGAGTTAAAAAATATAATAAAACATGTCAGTTAATTGACTTTAAAAGTGAAATCGACAGCATTATGTGGTCGCTATGTTGTCATTTAACATTCTGTCCCATTTAATCGAGTCTGTGTCAATATAAGTAGCCATTAGATAACCGGAATTAGGAATTCCACTTCTTATTCCATACTTAAGCTATTTTCGCCCATATTTAGACTACGTTGTCACTCAGCCCTACTCTGCGTAGAGGTGAATCTTTTATCTACGCTCAACTGGGCACCAGCAAACTGCAGCGCTGGGGTTGGTTTCCATGAAACCACCACTGATCAGCTCTGAAGCGAGAAGGAGGCTGGTTGCAGGGGTGGGTGTGGGTGTGTGGGTGTGTGGATGGGTGTGTGTGGGGAGCACTCCGCTAGCTACTTCCGGTGTCGACTGGTGAGCAGACGCGTGGATTCATCATCCACATTCCACCAGGCGACAATTCTGGCAATGATGGGTGGACCACAGGACACATGCGCAATAAACCAGAACTGCCATCGGAAATGGCTGCCTGGGTTGGCTGGGTTGGCTGGGTTGGCTGGGTTGGCTTGGCTTGGCTGGGCTTGGCTGGGTTCGCTTGGATGGGTTGGCTGGGTTGGTTGGGCTTGCTTGGCTTGCTTGGCTGGCTTGGCTGGCTTGGCTTGGCTGGCTTGGCTGGCTTGGTTGGGCTTGGCTTGGCTGGCTTGGCTGGCTTGGCTTGGCTTGGCTGGCTTGGCTTGCTGGCTGTCCACACGACCAGTTGTCAGTTATGGCAATGACCATCCACTCGGGCACCGGGCGTGGTGGCCGAATCAGTAGAGCGTGGGCCTCACGTGCGGGACATCGGGAGTTCGGTTCCCGGTCGAGTCAAACCGATGACCTATATAATTAATACGTGTTGCTTCCTAGCCTGGCGCTCAGTAATAATAGGATAGGGCAAGGGCAGGTTAACTCAGTGTTCAGATGTGACTGAGTGGGATAATGGGTCATGGTCCTGATTTCCCAGTGGGGCAGCACTATAAAGTCGCCATGAGTACACGCTGTCACAAGTCGTCGGTACCCGTCCTGATATGACCTTAGATATTGCCAGGGCATAAAACTCCAACAACCCACCAACCAACCACCCGGGTGCGTGACGAAAAACAAGTTTGGATTAACCGATCCTTTGGTTTAACCGAACTTGGTTTAACGGGGTTATACTGTAATACTAATACTAATAACCGAAACAATAATTGAGCTGGTGTATTGTCATTTAGGGTGCAAATATTGGCATGTGGTTTGTACAAGATAAAAATGACACTGGTGGTTAAGAGTGGGATTGCGGTTGATAAATATTGGAGCATTAGGCCTGCAGTAGTCTGCACTGACCTCTCAGGCAAATAACCACATAGACAGGTAGGCGTGGGTAGTGTGGTGATATCAGGGAGCATAGGTGGTGTAATGGTTAGCACATTGGCCCGGAATGCAAAGAGATGTGGGTTCAAGTCCCGCTATAGGAGCAATATTTCCCATTTTCATCACCCCCATGACACTGGTTGCCGCGACCATGATCCTGTACAAGCAATGCTCTGTATAGTTGATGAACCTACCCTGTTTATGTATTTGTAAGTGCATTGCCTGTATGTATGTAATTGTAAGCATTAAAAGACTTACAATTCCAGGGGGATGAGTGTAGTAGTCTGCACTGACCTCTCAGGCAAGGAGCCACATAGACAGGTAGGTGTGGGTAGTGTGGTGATATCAGGGAGCCTAGGTGGTGTAATGGTTAGCACACTGGCCTGGAATGCAAAGAGATGTGGGTTTGAGTCCCGCTCTAGGCGCAATATTTCCCATTTTCATCACCCCCACAACACTGGTTGTCATGACCATGATCCTGTACAAGCAATGCACTGTATAGTTGTTGAACCTACCCTGTGTATGTATGTAAGTGCATTGCCTGTATGTATGTAATTGTAAGCATTAAAAGACTTACAATTCCAGGGGGACAAGTGTAGTGGTCTGCACTGACCTCTCAGACAAGGAGCCTCATAGACAGGTAGATGTAGGTAGTGTGGTGGTATCAGGGAGCCTAGGTGGTGTAATGGTTAGCACACTGGCTCAGAAAGCAAAGAGATGTGGGTTCGAGTCCTGCTCTAGGTGCAATATTTCCCATTTTCATCACCCCCATGACACTGGTTGTCGTGACCATGATCCTGTACAAGCAATGCGCTGTATAGTTGTTGAACCTATCCTGTGTATGTATGCAAGTGCATTGCCTTTATGTATGTAATTGTAAGCATTAAAAGACTTACAATCCCAGGGGGACGAGTGTAGTAGTCTGCACTGACCTCTCAGGCAAGGAGCCTCATAGACAGGTAGGTGTAGGTAGTGTGGTGATATCAGGGAGCCTAGGTGGGGTAATGGTTAGCACACTGGCCCGGAATGCAAAGAGATGTGGGTTTGAGTCAGGCTCTAGGCGCAATATTTCCCATTTTCATCACCCCCACGACAGGCCTAATGTGGTTTTAATCAGTGAAAATGTAGGCTGTCAATTTCAGTTAGTATAACACCGTTCAGAGTTTCGGGCAAAAGCCATTTTTGATACCATAGAAGATTGGGCTTGGTTTATTGTGGTTCTACGTCCTATCAACATTTTAGGTTATATCAGGATGGGCAAGGACTTAAGATAGTGCACACTCTTAGAGACTTTACAGTGCTACTCCACTGGGATAAGGTGTCAGCGCCACAATTACCTGATATCCCACAGTCATATTTATCCTGAGATTGAATCAACCAGTACTTGTCCTATCCTAGCAGGGTTGCCAACATTGCAAAATGAAAAACCAGAAGATCTTAAGGGATGTTATATTGGGGGGTCTGGGGGTAAACCCCCATAATTTTGTTAAAATCGTAGATGCTCTGTGGTACATTTTGGACACAATAATCTGTAAGATCTATATAATATTACTATGTTAATTGTATTTCAGGATTGCCCACATTGGAAAATTCAGCCTCAGTGCTGACAACAAAATTATTCAACTGGAATTAAAAAACTGGACCCCCCCCCCAAAAACCCAAAGAAAACCGATGATGAGCTTAAGGTTTGATTGATTGGTGGTTGCTTTACGCCGTGTCGGCAGCATAGGCCATATTCACACAAGAAATGTTAGTTTTTTGTTCAAACCATCGCTTTTACATGTAAAAGCAGACAATCAATTATGTGCCAATAGACACTCATTAAATTAGAAAGCTCACAATCATATATTTGTGGTCAAGGGAAACAAATTCCCATAGAAAAAGAAAAGTTGTATTAAAAATTGATAGAATTTATTTAGTAAACTATCTGAGGTGGTACAGTCCAGCTGCCCTCAAAAAGGCTAAAATGCTTTCTGAGGGTAAGGTGATGATGGATATTGCACACCTTATGGTGAAACCGTCAAGGTTGGCAACCCTGTCCTAGTAATGTCGAGCACCAGGCAAAGGTAGCGACAAGTATGAATTTAGTAATTCCTTGGTTTGACCTTATTTGGGATTGATCCCACGACTCTCAGCGCGGGAAGCAGGCGCCCAACCCAGCTGGCCATCTCGTTGGGTGCATGATTTTGTTGATAATTCCTGAGCACGTGACCAGAGAGACTAAAAACCCTGTGCGTGTTGTGTGCACACCCAAGCATAAACTGGACAGCACGGCTAAATTGGTAAGAGCGCAGGCTGGCTTCGCGTATAGTTCACAGGCTTTAACCGCACCTGATTCAAGTTGATGACTTACCAAATTTATACCCGTCGCTACCCAGCCTGGTGCTTGGCATTAATAGGATAGGGCAAGGCCTAGTTTATTCAGTATCAGGATAATATGACTGAGATCGGGGGTGATGGTGCCAGCAGCTCAGTCTCCCAGTAGGGCAGCACGAAACAGTGTGGACTATCACAATTCAGTTATATGGCCTTAGTTGATGCGAGGAGGAAAGCCCCGACAAACAACTCCAAGCGTAAGGGCATAACCATTCCCCGACCTAGGTCTGATCGCAGAACGTGCTTAAAGCTGCATAGTCCGATGAAAATATCAAATTTTCAAAACCAAAACAACTATCTAAATGTAATTCTACATATCTAACTTAGATACTGGTGCACTTATTAAACATTTGTCACCACACAGAAGGGAATACTGAGGCAATTGAATATAACCTGTTACTGCAAAAGACTATGGGGTCAGAGTTTTGGCGTGCTTGCCAAAATTAATTTTGCATGGTTCCACTTCAAATATCTCCAAAGTTAGCCCCTTAAAATAAAAGTTACTTTAAGCTAAAGACATCATCATCATGCTGTCGGTCGCGATGCGACAAAGACTGCTTTCATTACTTGACTGCCGCTCTCCATTTAGCTCTCTGCTGTGAGAGTTGCGTCCATGAGTCGGTCTTAATGTCTCTCAGCTTCAGGTTTCTCTTGATGGTATCCCTGAACCGGAGACGGGGGTGCCCTCTCTTTCTGTAGCCAGAAGACAGTTGAGAATAGAGGATCTGCTTTGGTAGCCTGTCCGATGACATCCTCATGAGGTGTCCAGTCCACCGGAGATTCTTTTTGATCAGAAGATCTTCCATAGAGGGCAGCTAAAGCAAGGTACATAATAATGATCAACCTAATCTATTTATCTCAGAAAATTTCAGAAACTCAAAGCCATCGGACTATGCAACTTTAAGTACCTTATAAAATATAAACAAAAACAATGGACTTCTAACCTCAGTCAGAACGCTAAGAGCAGAGGCTACCTGTGTGCAAGTCCGGAGTTCGAAAAACCAGCCTCGTAAAACCGATGACTTACAAATTGATACTTGTCACAACCTAGCCTGATGCTCAACATTAATAGGATATGGCAAGGACTGGTCAGCATAGTATCAGGATAATGTGACTGTGTGGGATATCAGGTCATGGTGCCAGCAGTCTGATCTCCCAGTGGGGCAGCACTATAAAATTGCCATGAGTGCGCACTGTCACGAGTCGGTACCGGCTCTGATATGACCTTAGATGTTAAAAACAAACAATCTTGTGATTAGCAGACAAATGTAGCTTCAGTCGTAATCAGTCTGTCTCTGGCACCCCCTGGGGAATATGGCCATATAAAGGCGATTACCGACAGTGACTGGTTGCTGTAGACTTGTGGGATTAGATGTGACAGCGCAGGGTGTAAATGGTGTGTATCCTGAATAATCCGCCAAAAAACAAATCTGTCCCATCTCTCAAATGAGGATTTGTTTGTGACGTAGGCATCACACTACTCCTGCATCGTGGTTGGATAGAAGCAGTTCCTTCTACTATCAAGTGTGTGTGTTAAGTTATTGCGAATGTAAATAAAACAAAAAGCACAAATCTATTCACTGCTATGATCTAATTCTGTTATTTAGAACGATGAATATTCATGCGGGTATTGAAATAATGTTATTTAGGAGTATAGCTTACCCAATAAGTGAAATTTAGCTCAAATTAAACTCAAAATCCGAGTGATATTAAGGCCGCCACCATATCAGCGGCGTTATTGCAAATGTAAATAATACAAAAAGCACAAATCTATTCACTGCTAATGTGCTATGATCTAATTCTGTTATTTAGAACCATTGAATATTCACGCGGGGGTTGAAATAATGTTATTTAGGAGCATACCTTACTCAATAAATGAAATTCAGTCAAATTAAACCCAAAATCCAAGCGATATTAAGGCCGCCGCCACATCGGCAGCGTTATTGCCGTTGTCGCTGTACTTTCACTCAGATTTTGGGTTTAATTTGACCAAAATTTCACTTATTGAGTAAGTTATGCTTCTAAATAACATTATTTCAACCCTCCAGTGAATATTCATGGTTCTAAATAACAGAATTATATCGCAGTAGTGACTATTCACACACACTTGATACTAAAGGGAACTGCTTCTATCCAACCATGATGACTGACTAAGCACTGGTCACGTGGTGCTAATCATTTGACGCAAATCCTCAATACACTGAGGGAGTCATTAAGAGGGACCAGGGGGGTTATGATGTCACATAGTAACAGAGATCAGTCAAAGCGGTAGCGACAGAAATACATTTTTGTAAGTTTTTGGCTTGTCTCACGCCCGACCAGACGCGATGGCTGAATCAGTAGAGCGCAGGGCTCCCGTATGGAAGGTTGAGAGTTCTAATCCCAGCCGAATCAAGCCAATCACTTATCAAATTGACACTTGTCGATACCTAGCCTGACGCTTGGCACTAATAGGATAGAGCAAGAACTGGTCAGCGCAGTATCAGGACAATGTGACTGAGTGGGATATTGGGTCGTGGTGACAGTGGCCTGGTCTCCCAGTGGGACAGCACTATAATGCCACCATAAGTGTGCACTGTCCCAAGTCGCTCCCTATCCTGATATGACCTTAGATGTTGTCAGGAAGTAAAGCTCCCAACAACCAACCCAGTCGATCAGCACAATAAAGTCGCCATATGTGTGCACTGTAATAAGTTGGTACCCAACCTGATATGACCTTAGAAGGTGCTAGGACATAACACTCCAACAAACAAACTGTCCCACACCCCTCTCTGCTTCCCAACCCCAACTCCATCCTGATATGATCTTAGATGTTGCCAGGACGTAAAACTCCAACAACCAACCAACCAATCCAACTCAACCCAACATCCACCCCCACCCCCTCCCCTACTCTATCCCCTCCCGGCCCCGCACCACCCCACCCCGCTCCGCCCCGCCTTGCCCCTCCCCCGCTCCCCCTTCCCCTCCTCTCCTCCCGTCCCTTCCTTCCCTTCCCCTCCCCCCTACCATCCCCTCCACTCGCCACCCCTCCCCGGACCTCCGCTCCCCTCCCCTCCGCCCCTCTACCCACCCCGCCCCGCCCCGCCTTGCCCCTCCCCCTCCCCCTGCCCGCCTCTCCCCTTCCCTTCCCCTCCCTTCCCTTCCCCTCCCCGCCCCTCCGCTCCCCGCCCCTCCCACCCCTCCCCTCCTCTAGCCCGCCCCGCCCTGCCCCGCCCGCCCCCCCGCCACTCCGATCCCTCACCTGCCCTCCCCGCCCCGCCCCCAATCCTCCCCGCCCCGCCCCTCCCCTCCACTCCCGCCCCCCCGGCCCGGCCGGCCGCCCAGCCCCACAATCAAACTGCGGCAGCTAGATTATTAGCTATTACCGCTCCAGGTCACACGGGGTGGTCACCTGACGTGAATTCTCCGTGAGTAGTTAAGGCGCGTTGTCATGACAACAGCTCTGCCTCTCCTTTGAAGTAGCGCGCATCCCGCACCCACGTAATGTGCCGTGCCTCCGGGAGGTGGCGCCACATCAAGATGCGCACGCGCAGCATCAAACAGCCGCCACCGCAAGGGCGGTGCTGAGAGGGTTTTCACGTCACGTGATCACACTATGCCTACAGATATGAGTCGGCAATCGGCTACCTGAAACATCTTGGCACACATAAGACCGTGGTCAGGAAATGAAACCCAATAAATCATATAGCATATACCATATAGAATCTCTATATAATCCCTATTGAGGATTTGCATCAAACGATTAGCACCACATGACCAGCACCATGTGACCAGTGCCTCGTAGGCCATCATGGTTGGATAGAAAGTACAGCATAACACTGCCAATGTGGCGGCGTGTGTTAATATTGCTCCGATTTTGGGTTTAATTTGACCGAATTTCACTTTTAGAGTAAGTTATTCTGTTACCTAACATTATTCCAACCCCCGAGTGAATATTCATGGTTCTAAATAACATATTTAGATCGTAGCAGTGAATAGATTTGTGCTTTTTGTTTTGTTTACCTTCGACAATATCGCCGCCGATGCGGCGGCGGCATTAATATCGCTTGGATTTTGGGGTTTAACTTGACCCAATTTCACTTATTGAGTAAGTTATGCTGTTAAATAAACATTATTTCAACCCCGGAGTGAATATTCATGGTTCTAAATAACAGAATTAGATCGCAGCAGTAAATAGATTTGTGCTTTAACATTTTTTTACATACACTTGATAGTAGAAGGAACTGCTTCTACCCAACCAGGATGCAGGAGTAGTGTGATGCCTACGTCATACACAAATCCTCAATATCCTTCTACTCCCCAGCCACTAAGCCATTGGCTGGTCACCTACTCATTAGGTCATCTATTGGTACCTCATAATCTCCCCACGTGGCACCACCTGCGCGCCCACGCCTCAGCGGCCGTTATCCTTGATCTTTATTATGTAGGTAACTACCAGATGAGATGGCCGAATGAGGTAGCGCGTTCGTCTCCCGTGTTAGTAGATCGTGTGTTCGAATCCAGGTTGAGTCAAACCAATGACTTAAAAATTGATACTTGTACTTCCTAGCCTGGTGCTTGGCATTATTGGGATAGGGCAAGGACTGGGTTGGCTCAGTGTCAGGATAATGTGACTGAGTGGGATATCATGTCATGGTACTGGCAGCCTGGTCTTCCAATCGGACAGCACTATAAAGTCCCCATGAGTGTGCACTGCCACAAATCGGTCCCCATCCTAATATGAGCTTAGATGTTGCTAGGATGTAAAACTCCAACAACCAACCAATCATACCACTAAGACAGCTGTGAATACCATAAAATACAACAACCTTGAAGGGTGGAGGTGGCCTGCACAGACTCTCTTGGTAGTTAACCATTCATACTATGGTAAATAATCTAATTATTAGAATAGAGACGGCTCGGGAGGCAAAAGGAGGCAAGGGACCAGTGGGATACAAGGAATTGACTGTTTATTCTCTGAGATGATCCACATATCAGGCAGAAAGATATAATATCAAATCACCTATATAATCACATATTCAATAAATGCCTGTCACTCGTCCGAGGCCCGCAAATGCCTAAATTCGCTCGCAGGCTCGCCCATTTTATAGAAGCTTTAAGTGAATGGCGAGAAACTGTTGGAGTCGGTTCCCAGGAGGGGGGAAACAGAGAGTGCCCGGTTACAGAGTACAGGGTGTCCGGACACCGACAAACATTAGGGACTATTCTTTATTTTTATACACATAATACATTATATAGCATACATATGTAATGTCTATCTAAATGAACCAATATATATGAAACTAAATGTTGTTCAGTGATGTGCGCTGCCACCTATTACTGAACTTTTACTTTGCTAAATGCATTGAATCAATGTGATGTACTCCCCCCCCCCCCACCCCCACACACACCTACCTAATCAAGAGAGTCTTTGCAGGCCACGCCCATCCTTCAGAGTTGTTGTATTGCATGGTATTCACAGCTGTCTTAGTGGTATGATTGGTTGGTTGTTGGAGTTTTACATCCTGGCAACATCTATGGTCATATCGGGATGGGTACCGATTTGTGACAGTGCACACCCATGGCAGTTTTATAGTGCTGTTCCACTGGGAGACCAGGCTGCCAGCACCATGAACTGATATCCCACTCAGTCACATAATCATGACACTGAGTTAACCAACCAGTCCTTGCCCTATCCTAATAATGCTGAGTGCCTGACTAGGAAGTCACAAGTATCAATTTTTAAGTCATTGGTTTGACTCGACCAGTGTTCAAACCCATAAGTTCAAATCCCATGATCAACCAAAACGTGAGACAGACACTCAACTCATTCGGCCATTCCATCTGGTCGCACACAACAATTGTAGACACCACATAACTTATGTGCTGACAAATACGGGGAAGTGCGGTGGTCGAATCGGTATAGCGCAGGCCTCACATGCGGGAGATTGGGAATTGATTTCCCGGTCGATTCAAATCAATGACTTATAAAATTTATACTTATAGCTTCCTAGCTTGGTGCTCGGCATTAATAGGATAGGGCAAGGGCTGGTTAGCTCAGTGCCAGGATAATGTGACTGAGTGGGTTATCAGGTCATGGTGCCGGTGGCCTTAATTCCCAGTGGGGCAGCACTATAAAGCCACTATGAGGTCGCACTGTCACAAGTCGGTACCCGTCCTGATATGACCTTAGATGTTGCAAGGACATGAAACTCCAACAAGCAACCACTCAAAGACGCTCGTATCCATCCGTGTTACTTACAAAGCTCCTTTTTCACACAGCCGAGAAATCCGCATAGGGGACTGAAGATGATCTGAACACACACAACGCAATCTAGTGTGTATTGCATTTTGTAATTGCCTTCGCATGAGATCAATACCCCCCCCCCCCCCCCCCCCACACTCCACCCGCCCACACACACACCCACCTGCCTGCCTTCCTGCCATCCCCCAATCCCAGTTTAATCACGCCCACCTGATTCGTATAATGCAGTAAGCATTCGCAATGACTCAGCAGTTGTCGGCAGACGACTGCCTCGCCACTGTTTCCGGTCTGCCGCACCGCGCATGCGCGCGATGCCTGAGGCTCTAGCGGCAGCCACCGGAACTACACTTCTAGACAGGCAGGGGGGTGGCGCGCGTTTCGACCGATATGAATTCCTTTGATGTGCGACGCGGAGGTTGTATAATCTGCTCGATGAAGATAGATGAGGAATGGGCGAGGGCCGCAGCTGTGGTGGTAGGTGGTGGTAGGTGGTGGTAGTGGTGGTGGTGGGTGGTGTGGGTGGTGGTGGTAGGGGTGGTGGTGGGTGGTGTTTGGTGTGACGGTGGTGGGTGGTAGAGGGTGGTGGTGTTGGTGGGTGGTGTTGGTGGGTGGTGGTGGGTGATAGAGGGTGGTGCGTGTGGATGGTGGTGGTGGTGGTGGTGGTGGGTGGTGGTGGTGGTAGTGGGTGGTGTTGGTGGGTGGTGGTGGGTGGTTGAGTATGTGCAGACGGAGGGAGCCTGTGTAGAAAACATCAGACAGCCATCAAATGGGTCACGGTGCCGTCAATAGATAGCGCTATAAAGTGCGACACTGCAAATGTAATTGTGCGCTGAATTGCCTGGGACTGCCGGGATCAGGGGGTGCCCGGGGTGTGCCCGGGGTGTGACCGGGGTGGGCCCGGGGTGTGCCCGGGGTGGGCCCGGGGTGGGCCCGGGGTGTGTCAGGGGTGTGCCAGGGGTGTTCCCGGTGTGTGCCAGGGGTGTGCCAGGGTGTGCCCGGGGTGTGCCCGGGGTGTGCCCGCGGTGGGGTACCCGGGGTGTGCCTGGGGAGTGTCCGAGGGGTGCCCGGGAGGTGTCCGAGGGGTGTACAGGGGTGGCCGGGGGTTTCCCGATCGGGTGGCCGGGAGGTTCCCGGTGGGGCTGCCCGAAGGGTGGCCGGGGAGTGTTCAGGGGTGGCCGGGGATGTGCTTATGCTATTCCAATTAATTGCACTACATCGGGCACAACAGCGGCCGGCCTGCGGGGGGACGCCGGGACTCTCCCCGTGCACAGAGAGGTAAACACGGTGTAATCCGTGATTAAAGCTGCATAGTCCGATGAAATATCAAATTTTCAAAACCAAACCAATTATCTAGATTTGATTTGACATATCTAATGTAGATACTGGTGCACTTATTAAGCACTTGTTTCTGCATAGAAGGCAATACTGAGTCAATTTAACAGAATCTGTTACTGCAGAAGTCTATGGTGTCAGAGTTTTGACAAGCATGCCAAAACTAATTTTCCATATTTGCACTCAAAATATTTCAAAAGTTTACCATTTAAAATAAAAGTAACTTTGAACTAATGTAAAGTAGATACTAGTGATCGATCTAATATATTTATCTGTGAAAAAATACAGAAATTCAAAACCATCGGACTATGCAACTTTAACGTCGGAGCCGTATATCCCCTGCTGTCTGTTTAATGCGCTGTCAGTTTAATTGCTGTCAGTTCAAGTGGGCAATTTAAGTTGTGAGTTGTCACGTAGCAATTTTCCTCACTTGGTTACCCCCTCAATCCCCTGTCGGTTCTTTATATATTCCTCCACTGCGAGGCTTAGCGCAGAGGTGGGCGGATGGTGGCGCCACCAGTACAGATTAGTAAGTTGGTCGGACGGGTATAGATGGTAGGGCATCTTCCGTCCATTTTTATACTAGCATAATACATTATAATGCACATATCCATACCTATATGTGATGTATAACTTATTATGCGAGTATAAAGATATGTATGGGAATATTACTTATTATTATTATTGTTATCCTCCGTAAGATACAATACTTTACCGGTGGTGCCATCTCGCCCACCTCACCTCCCCCGGATGTTGACCAGTGTCAGTTGCACTGGAGGATTTTTTCTAAATAAACATATATATATACATATCCATATTCTCCAATGCGACCGACACTTATCGACACTCATTGAAGGCAAGATGGCCCGCAGGTGGCACCACCTGTCAAGTATGGAGTCTTACAGAGTATATCAATTGGTAATATCAATATTTTCAGTAATATCAATTATTATCAATAATTAAAACAATTCCATAGTTTTATACTCGTATAATGCATTATACATCACATATATATACTGATGTTTAACTGTGTTACACAGATAACTACGCTGACAGTGCTGCATGGTACATGATACCACCATAACTATGCAGACTTGAAGCTGACAGTCACATTGTAGTTAAAGAATGGGAAAATCACCATGAAAGGGTCATCCAATCTTCGTGAAAATTGGCCAATAGATGGAAACCAGGTATGCAAAGATGAATATGGTAGTTTAAAAAAATTAAAACCTTCAAATTTGAGTGATTTTGAGAGGTTTTGGTTGATGAAAAAGTATTTGCATGACTTTTCATATAGCACCGCCTTGCAAACACGTACATGGCCTCGGTCTGGTTTCAACATGGCTGCGGGGTGAATAGTTTGAATTCAGTGGTTGTGGTGTTTCCTAGTTGGGATCACACATTCAATATGTAGGTGGTACCTTGAGTAGTTTTCTATGCATAGGTATCTCGGTACAAATCTATGTTTAGATAAAATGCTAATTTAAGTGGTTTGTTTGTTGTTGTTTTACGTCCTATCAACATCTAAGGTCATATCAGGACGGGTACCGACTTGTGACAGTGCGCACTCATGGTGACTTTATAGTACTGCTCCACTGGAAGACCAGGCCACCAGCACCATGACCTGGTATCCCACTCAATCACATTATCCTGACACTGAGCCAACAGGTCATTCCCCTATCCTAATAATTCTGAGCGCCTGGCTAGGAAGTGACATGTGTCAATTTTTAAGGCATTAGTTTGACTCGACCAGGGTCGGAACTCACGTGGATTCGAATCCCACGATCTGCCAAAACGGGAGACAGACGTTCAACTCATTTAGCCATACCGTGTGGGCTGTAATGGTGTTTGGAGGCAGGTCGGGCTGTACTTGTTAGTAAGACGTCCACGTGGGATAGACTCCATTTAGTTGCGACTGCGTGTCTAATTGCGGGCTTAACCCCATCAACATAGCAGAGCGGGCACTGTAAGTACTGCCGCGCCACCTGGCGGCACCCGCCTGATATAATGTGTGAGTGTATATTATATATATATATATAATAAATGTGCAGTGAGTGAGCGTAAAGCTAAGATTCCTTATACGCGGTATGCAGCATGCAGTATGCGAATGGGAGGATTCCTTCTACGTGGTATGCGGCATGCAGCATGGGGCCGTCTCCCCACCACCACCACTACCATATGTTTCCCCTCCGCACCCCTGTGTGTGACCGTTCCGTAATGATCAGTCGCCTGTCCTCGTCTAAAACTAATGGACACGTGCGACTGAGGTTTCTATTCGCATACCGCATGCCGCATGCTGCACCGATCACTACAGGGACCGATCGAGTTGCCGCATTCACATTCGCCTTCGCATTCGCATACTGCATGTAAGGAATGTAGCCCATTGACTTCAAGGCGTTTCGATTTGTTGCCGCATTCACATACCGCATACCGCGTGTAAGGAATCTTAGCTTTACGGTCTCTGAGCCGTGGGCAAATAGGGAGGGGAGGTTGCATCAGTTTGTAAAATATTCCGATTTAATGCATTGGTGGGGGAATGCAAATGTTCTATTCCTGATCGGGTATACGTGACCCGGTGCATGTATGTGTATGTGTAGGTGCTGATGGTGACTGAGTGAGATGTAAATAGACATAGTCATGCTTACAGGGCTGTGTGTAAGAGGCACTCAGAGCCTACCCCCTCCCCCCTCTGCTAGGTAGGATCACCACACTCAGGCTCAAGGCAGGTGGTGGCCAGAGGAGCCACACAGCTTGGTGGTGGTGGGCAGACCACTGGTAACCATATGGACCAGGAGTGCTGGATCCCTATTGGTAGAGCTAAGAATGCTTGTTTCCTATTGGGGGGAAACGGTGGGGTGATACTCTACAATGAACCCATGTACCATATAAATAATAAACCTGAGGGCGTGACTCTCTCTCTTCTTTCACACTTTATACTCTTCCTTTCTCCTTGTCTGTATTGACTTCACTATAGCCTGCCTACACAACCACAGACTTGAGCTTTAGGCATTCTACAAGTTGAGGACCTCAAGCATAGAGTCAACCAGCCGATCACTCAGGAGACTGGGGAGTAGATGGACTCCTCTGGCTTATTATACTCACATAATGGTCTATACAGTATATAATATACACACATATATGTATATATACATCGGTTACTAATTGCTACTCGGATACACAGCTCATCTTGGAACATGTTTTGACAGGACAAGTGATCGCATACGGGTACCGCACTTGTGACAGTATGAAACTAGATGTTGTTCAGTGATGTGTGCTGCCACCTGTTAGTGAACTTTTACTTTGCTAAATGCATCGAATCAATGTCATGTACTCCCTCCCACACACCTCACATTTGACTAAACTGTGTTGATTTTATGGCACCGCGCCAACAATTTTACACTGCAAACAGCATGCATGACCTTTTTACTAAGGTAAAACAAGATGACATTTTAGCCTTTTTGAGGGCAGCTGGTCTGTACCACCTCATATAGTTCATTAAAACAATTTTTATTAATAAATTCTTTCATCTATTTTATTTTATTATATGATTTTGAGCTTTTAAAAATGCATAAGTGTCTATTGACAAATAACTGATTTTATGCTTTTACATTACATGTAAAGGCGATGATTAAATAAAAACAAACAATTCTCGCCGTGAATATGGCCTATGCTGCCGACACGATGTAAAGAAACCACTAATCAATCATAAACCCAGACAGCTACCTAAACAAGAGTGTGTGAGGTGGTCAGCACTAATTCCTGCAGAACCCTGGTGGGTTGGTTGTTGGAGTTTTAGGCCCTGGCAACATCTAAGGTCATATCAGGACGGACCCTGGTGCGAGTTAGCCCATGCCCGCTCCCTGTGCTTACAGCGCTTGCGGTATTTAAACCTGTTCTTAGTGGTGTGATGCACTACATTTTGTATGTATGACAGACAGGCTGTTAGAGCGACTACCAATCAACTTGGCTATTGCCCTCCCCCAGAGAAAGAGAGAGAGAGAGAGGGGGGGGGGGAGAGGGAGAGAGATTATTTCTGAATGTTGACTCAAAACAGAGGGGCCCATCACAGTCCGATGAAAACATCAAATTTTCAAAACCAAAACCCCTACCTAGATTTGATTCTATATATCTAACTTAGATACTGGTGCACTTATTAAGCATTTGTTGCCACATGGAATGGACTATCAAGTCAATTTAGTAGACAGTGTTACTGCAGAAGGCTATAATGTCAAGAGGTTTTGGTGGATTTGCGCAAATTAATTTGGCATGTTTGCATTTCAAATATCTCCAAAGCTGGCCATTTTTTTTTTGGTGTTTATGCTGTCCATTACAATTAAGCTCAAATGATCGGGCTTGTTTTCAATGCTGGGCAGTTTACGGTTTGATTTTCTTATAGTTATTGTTTGTGATAAGTAATTCTATGTTAGTTTTTGTTCTTTACTAAATAATTGTTTTCCTTCTACTCTCTCCCTAGACTAGCCTACTCTATTTACATATTATAGGCTTGTATGCAATAGATGGTTGGTATGTGTTTGATGCGTGGTTTTGTTGATATCTGCTGAGTTTTATGGCCTGGGCACCTTCCAAGAGCTGTTCAACAATATAAATGTTACTTCAAATTAAAGTGAGATAGATTATAACAATTAACCTAATATACTTATCTAAGAAAATGTTGGACTATTCAACCTTAAGGCTCAGTCACACCTTACCGGACTGGGGAAATGGATAGAAAACGGACACTGTCCAGTGAAATACAGCAATGTACGGTTTATATACAGTACGCATCCGGCGTGTCTGTTCTCTCTCAAGTGGTTTCCAGTGTGTATGGTGTCAAGTTTTGAACATGCACAAAACTTGTACTGGACACCGCCTGACTGACGTGTACGGTTGGTGTCTGGTTTAAGTCCGTTTAGTCCATTTTGTCCGTTTCATGTCTGGTACTAATCCGTTATGCCTCCTGTTTGCCTCCTGCAGAGTCTGTTGACGGTGTTGCGGGAATTCAGTCAGTATATGTTTCGCATGTCCGTGAACAGTCCGGTATGTGTCCGTTTGATATTCGGTCCGTCCGTTAGACATTCGGTTATCATCTGGTTATCTTCCGGTTATCGTCCGGTGGCTTTTCGTTAGTGTACGTTCCTTGTCCATTTAGCATCCATTTCGTCCGGCTCCCTTTGCAACATTTCGACACATTTCGGTACATTTTGATACCGAACACCAACAGACTTGACAATTCTTTGTCCGGTTGTGTCCGTTGCTCAATCCGGTAAGGTGTGACAGGCACTTTAAGACGATTTACTAGACCCTGTCACTGCTGAAATCTGCTCTGTCGAACATTTCCATGTGCATGCTAACATTATTTTGCAAATCTTCATTTTAATATCTCCAAAATTAACCCTTTATAATATAAGTAACTTCAAATTGAAGTCAATTGTAGTGATCCATCTAATATCTTATTATTAATCCAATAATAATAGGGCAGAAACTCAATCCGATCGGACTATCCAACTTTAATTAAACCGACTATACTCAAATAATGAATCAATTCAACGCCAACAGTAGAATAACAACTGCATTCAATTACCATGGAATACTAGAATACCAAATCAATTTGTGTTGGACGGCGTAATCTTGCTTCAATATATTTTCTTTTACAGTGAGAACAAATTTAATGGTTAGGTTATGTACTTGAAAGGTTTTCAAGGGACAAGTTTAATGAGAAAATGAAATTGAATATCTCTCTGGTGAGCTATCATTGTTTGCGCAGTCTTGAATGCGCTCAGTTCAGTGGCAATAACCTCAGTTTGTGGCGGGAAATAAATACGAGTGTGCGCCGAATTACCGCATGCTCGATCGGGCGCCGTGGCCTAATCGGTAGAGCGCAGGTCTCACGTGCGGAAGATCGGGAGTTCGGTTCCCAGTCGAGTCAAACCAATGACTTTAAAATTAACACTTGTCATTTCCTAGCCAGGCGCACAGCATTAATAGGATAGGGCAAGGACTGGTTAGCTCAGTGTCAGGATAATGTGATGGAGTGGGATATCCGGTCAGGGTGTCAGCAGCCTGATTTTCCACTGGGGCAGCACTATAAAGTCGCCATGAGTTTCCACTGGGGCAGCACTATAAAGTCGCAATGAGTTCACACTATCGCAAGTCGGTCATCATCATCATGCTGTCGGTCGCGATGCGACAAAGACGGCTTTCATTACTTGACTGCCGCTCTCCATTTAGCTCTCTGCTGTGAGAGTTGCGTCCATGAGTCGGGCTTAATGTCTCTCAGCTTCAGGTTTCTCTTGATGGTATCCTTGAACCGGAGACGAGGGCGCCCTCTCTTTCTGTAACCAGAAGACAGTTTAGAATAGAGGACCTGCTTTGGTAGCCTGTCTGATGACATCCTCATAAGGTGTCCAGTCCACCGGAGATTCTTTTTGATCAGAACATCTTCCATAGAGGGCAGCCCCGTCCATTCGAGTATTTCTTTATTTGGCACTTTGTCCTTCCAGGTTAGCCTCATGATTGTATGCAGATGTCGCATTATGAAGGCATGCAGCTTTTTCACCTGTCGTCTGTACACTGTCCAGACCTCGGCTCCATATAGTAGAGTGGATAGCACGATTGCATGGTAGATCTTGCCTTTGACCCGAATGGACACATGGTGGTTGTTCCAGAGTCTCTGGCGTAGTCGGCCGAAAGATGCGCTAGCCTTGGCCATCCTCCTCTGTATTTCAGCATCAATGCGTCCATCACTTGATATAGTGCTTCCGAGGTAGGTGAATTCCGGAACAGAGTTCAGCTTGTTTCCGTCAACCATGATCTCCTCCTCTCGGGTTCTTGTAGAGTTGGGTTGGGACAGCACCTCCGTCTTCTTGATGTTAATCTTCAGGCCGAACTTCTTTGATGCATCGGAGAAAGCGTCCACGATTTTCTGGATCTCTTCAGCAGAGTGGGCAACCAATGCACTGTCATCTGTGAATAGTAGCTCTCTCACCAGTATCCGAGTAGTCTTGGTCTTCGCTCTGAAGTGTGCGACATTGAATAGGTCAGCGCTCTGTCTGGACTGTATATAGATTCCATCCCCCATGTCTCGTCAAATCAGGACGGGTACCCGTCCTGATATGACCTTATACGTTGCCAGGATGTAGAACTCCAACAACCAACCACCGACATGCTCGAGCCATTCGGAAGAGGAGCTGCAGATTTTAGCTCGCTAGAAACATTACATTTATTTGCGACATTAAAGCGGCTGTCACACCTCGCCGGATTGAGCAACGGACAGAATTGTCTAGTCCGGTGGTGATAATTTTGAGTTTCTGTCATTTTGTTGAGATAAATATATTAGGTTGATCTTCATAATCTAAATACTTTAGTTTGAAGAAACTTTTATTTTAAATGTCTAACTTTTGAGATATTTGAGGTGCAAACACAGAAAATGATTCTAGCCTTTCTCTATATCGGTGATCCATGCGTCTAGACATGCTTCAGTTCTACTCAATAGAGAAAGTGCATCCACCTGGGTAAGTCTTCGCTGGTCTGGGTCGCTCTACCAAATGAGAAGGATTATTACTGTATGTAGTCGTCTTCCATTAGACACACTACCACACAATGGCAACTTCAACTGAACGGACCGCTGTCGATTAGAAGTATCAACAGGTATGTTAGCGGGAATAGTCCCAATAGTGGACGGTTCCACCTATGGCTAGCCGCCAACCCCTGTACAGGAGGTTACGCATGACCCGGCTGGGCAGTGACAGGTCACTTTGTCTATTCTGACCTTGGTGGAATAAACCAGAGTATGCACCAGAGTTTGAAGCAGCTTTTGCATTACTTTAATATTCTTCAGGGGAGTATATTACAACACTAATAGATATATTAGCGTTGTGATAAAGTAGTTAGAGATGATGGGTATGGAGGTGTTGCAATACCTCAGGGAGTTTAACGCCCCTGCCTTGCAGAGTTGTAAACCACTGCCTTGTGGTACAGGTTCTTGACAGAACTGGAGGCTAAGGGAGCAAACCCTAAATAGAAAACCGTGTCACTCTGGCAGCATCAAGGGTGGTTGATGTATGCAACTTCCAACATCTCCCGACCAGCCACTGCAGGGACAAATAGTATTGTGCTTGTCTGGACATGTTCTTGTCAGTGTGAGACCTCTATTTGCTCCCTGAGAGAGTGCCGCTGGTAAATTGCAAAAGCTAGCAGCACTTCAACACTTTTGCAGGCAGCTTTCATGAAATGAAAAAAATGAAATAGATATAGTTTGAGCACTTCGCCTTGATTGAACCCTATACAACGCTCAGAGAATAGGTTGTAAGGTATACAGACTATGTTTGTATACCTTACAACCACATTGAATCATGGTCTAGCAGAGCCTAAAGTTAACTTAACACATGGCCGGAAGACCAATACATCGCCGCTAAAAACAAAAGGATTATTCACATGAATAAAAATGTTGACCACAAAATAAATTGTGAATAGGTAAAATTACATTGGTAATTTAATGCCCCTTTAAGTTTAAAGCTGCATTATCCAATGAAAGCATACAATTTTCCAACCCCAAATTGGGACCTAGATTTGATCCTATATCTCCAACTCAGATGAATAATTTAAATACTGGCGCATGTATTGTAGTTAGGTGCACTGTGCTGCTATGCTTGAGAATGGATAAAGAAAGTGTATGCCACGTTGGCCCGCCTCAGCCACACACAACAGGTCTCCTGTAATATCTCACAACCTAACTATAAAAAGGTTCTATCTGACAAAATGGGGCTTTCGAGATAATGAGGACTGAAGCTATGTAACTTCATAATAGCAAAGCCGATAGAACAATATTATCTCAGTGAAAAATACCAGTTGCGAAACAGTTTTGTAACTGCACGATAGTCTTTTATAGATAGAAGATTTTTACATCCATAACACCAATTCGGTCACTTTGTCAAATAGAACCTTTTAATAGTAAGGTCACGACCTACATTCAGACCACGACACAGTAAATAGTTACACAACTCACATACACATCACAAGGTCCCCGTAGCGGCTATCTTCAGGCCACTACACCGTGAGAAGTGCGGAAGGGTCGGGGCCTGCCTGACACTGCCGGTGTCACGAAACAGAGTCCTCCCCCTAAATTGTCTCACCCCTCCTGCGATTTTATTTCGAAATAAAACATCCCCTTTCCCTCCCTTCCCATCCCCCCTCACCCCTACCGTTACCTCCCTCCTCCCCTCCGCCTCCATCTTCCCACCTTCCCTCCCCAACCTCCACCCCTTCCCATCCGCCTCCCTCACCCCCTCCCCTCCGCCACCACCTCACTCCTCTCACCTCCCCTCCTCACCTCCCACCGCATCCCCTCCGCCACCACCTCACTCCCACCTCCTCCCCTCCTCACTCCCACCCCTCCCCTCCGCCACCACCCACCTCACCCTCACCTCCCTCCTCACCTCCCCCCCTCTCACCTCCCACCCCTCACCTCTCCCCCACCACCTCACTCCTCTCACTCCCCTATTCACCTCCCACCCTCCTCCGCCACCACCTCACTCCTCTCACTCCCCTTCCTCACTCCATCCCTCCCCTCCGCCACCACCTCACTCCTCTCACTCTCCCTCCTCACCTCCCTCCCCTCCGCCACCCACCTGACTCTCCCACCCCCTCCTCACCTCCCATCCCTCCCTCGCCACCACCTGACTCACACCACCTCCCCTCCTACCCCCCACCCCCCTCCCTCCGCCACCACCTGACTCCTACCCACCTCCCCTCCTCTCCCACCTCCTCCCTCACCTCACTCCTCCCACCTCCCTCCTCCCTCCCTCCCTCCCACCTCCTCCATGACCTCCTCCATCTCCCTCGATCCCTTCCATACAAACCACCAGCCTCGTCACCACCCCTCCCCTCCCATCTCCACCCACTCCTCCACCTGCCTCTATTTTATTTCTAACTGAATTGCATTTGGTCAGGGCGATTCTATTGCATTAGGGGGAGGGGAGGGGGCTAATTCAATTCAATTCAATTATTTTATTTTAACTCTCCGTAAGGTATGTTTACAATAAATTGAGATGATACAATAAATGCATACAAATTCCTTACAGACAGAAAGGACCCCAGAAAAGCGATGCTTATCTAGCTGGTCTCCATAAACAAATTCACCGGGAGGGTGGTGGTGGGGGGGGGGGGGGTGCGGAACATTTTGACGGGGAGATTCTATTTCGTGACACCAGCAAGACAGCAGAACGCCCACAGGTGACAACACTGACCGCTAGGTGCTCAGGGGTCAGGGCGCAACCACTGCGCATAATTTAGCTAGCAGGGGGATGGGGAGGGGAGGGGGAGGAGGAGGGAAGAGGGGGGGGGGTGGTGGCATTGCACATGTGCCTGAAGGTTCCCCACAGCCTCGTTGTCACAGGCCAGGTTAGTTCCCAGTCGAGTCAAACCAATGACGTATAAAATTGATACTCGTCACTTCCTAGCCTAGCGATTGGAATTAATGGGATAGGACGAGGATTGGTTTGCTCAGTGTCAGGATAATGTGACTGAGTGGGATATCGGGTCATGTTGCCGGTGGCTAATTTTCCAGTGGGGCAGCACTATGAAGTCACCATGAGTGCGCACTGTCACAAGTCAATACCTGTCCTGATATAACCTGTCCTATATATGTTGCCAGGACGTAAAACTCCACCAACCAATCAACCACCTTCTACATCAAATAGAAAATCTATTTACATCTGTTTGAAAGCAGCTCTTTAAAAAAGAAACCAGGCATCTCGCCTCTTGCAAGCGAGTGGCTACTAGATATTTATCTCACTAATCCACCTGCCACTTCTTGTTTAGATAACCCCATAGCAATTGGCACACTATGTGCAAAGCCTACGCCATTAGATGCCGATTAAATGTTGTTTGTGGCTGCACTGTTTGCTTTTTGTTTGTTTGTTTGTTGTTGTTTTACGTTCTAGCAACATCCATGGTCATATCAGGAAGGGTATCGACTTGTGACAGTGCGCACTCATGGCGACTTTATAGTGCTGCCCCACCGGGAGACCAGGCCGCCAGCACCATGACCTGATATCCCACTCAGTCACATTATCCTGACACTGAGCCAACCAGTCCTTGGCCTATCCTAATAATGCTGAGCGCCTGGCTAGGAAGCGACAAGTATCTATTTTTAAGTCATTGGTTTGACTTGACCAGGGTTCGAACCCACAATTCTATGGTCTACCAACACGGGAGATGGACGCTCTAACTCATTCGGCCATCCCGTCTGGTCTGCACTGTTTGCTGTCAGCATGTTACTCGGCCACACAAACTCAACAGACCAGTGTGATAGGCCTTGTTTTTTTACGCAGTGAAGGAGGAGAAACAATGACATACGCTTCCAGATGTTTATTTGCTCTGCTCACAGTGGCCTCCACAACAAAGTGTCTGCCCCCCTGACCAGCCAGGTCCCACGTCACCTCTCATGGGAGCGTATGCTAGCCGCTCGAAGTAGATGGCAGCGCAGTCGTGGCACTGCTATGGCGGCTAACGTGCCGCCACCTGACACAATGTTACTGCGACAGTCGACGGCATAGTCCCTGCAACCACCGCATGGTGGCGGAGCTCATGTAGGGACTACTACATTAACAGAACAGAAATAATAAAGCAAACTGTGAGGGCCTCGATGGAGGATAATCCAAGTCTTAACGACGGCAATAAATAATAACCCAACACCTAACAAATAAATGACTAACATGAATAAATATAATGTCTCTAACCAAAAAATCTAATCCATGTTGCTATAGTCTTCATTACGGAATGTACTTTGGTAAATAACAAGTGAACAAGTATACATCGACAGGCGAGACGGTGCAAGCAGGGTTTCTTTTGTCTTTCTTTTTTTTTCGTTCAAGTGTTTTTATTCCTCTGAATAACATGTTGTCAGTGCTAATGCGCTGGTCTTCCAGCCCTAATCACAATTTCCTCTACACAGTAAACAAATCTGCAACAATATACAGATAGACAATTACAGGGAAATAAGCAAAACATCGATACATGAATGATAGGTAAAGAACAAGATAACAGAACAAAGAAACATATACGGGGAGGTAACTACATTAGACTAGTATGGTAGGCGTTAGTAGGGGGGTGGGGATTATCTTTCTAGTAGTAACATACTCGTTGAAAGGGTGATGTGGGGGGGGGGGATGTAGGGTGGGCCTTTGTGATTGAACTTGTGTTCATGGTAATCTCAGGTGGGGCCTATTGAGTTAGTAAGTAGGTTAATATTGATTAATCATATACCTCAGCAGGATCCAACTAGAATCATTTCCAGGCTCATTCCGTTGTAGATGGGATTTTTGGTCTAGTTGGCCGCTACTGGATGAGTTTACAGTGCATGTTTGTTTGTTTGGGGGGTTCTTTATCTCTGTTCTGTCTGGCCCGGTTAGACTAATGATTCGACTACCTTTTTGATGCAGCCCGACAGAGGGTAGGTTTTGTGGACACTCACCTGAAAGCAGAAATACAAGTCACGTGTTAAAACGGTGCTACACAATTTAATGCATCTTATTTAGTTAATTTGAATTACATTCATTAGAATACGGTGATGTTTATATATATATATATATATATATATATGTGCGTCTACACTTTTCTCTCTCTTTCTCTTTATCTCTCTCTACCTTTCTCTCTCTTACTCACTTTCTCTACTGATGTGCTTACTTAAATGGCTGATGTGCTTACTTAAACGACTATAATCTCGGGTTAGAAGTCAGGGTCTTCTGTTAGGTCGGTCAGTCGGCCTACACTTGGATTCAAACTGGTTCTAACCGTTGGGAACAATTATAACTATTTTCGTCAAGTTTAGAAACATTTCAGACAATGAGTTGAGCGTCCGTCTCCCGTTTTGGGAGATCGTGGGATTCGAACCCACGAGTTCAAACTATTGTCGAGTCAAACGAATGACATACAAAATTGATACTTGTCGCCACCTAGCCTGGCGCTTGGCATTAATAGGATTGAACAAGGACTGGTCGGCTCAGTGTCAGGATAATGTGACTGAGTAAGATATTGGGTCATGGTGCTGGCGGCCTGATTTCCCAGTGGGGCATTCAACATGAGTGCGCATTGTCACAAGTCGCTACCCGTCCTGATATGACATTAGATGGCGCCAGGACGTAAACACTCCCACTACCAACCAATCACTTACCCTATTTTGGGTATATTTTCACTATCGTATGTGTTGCTTTTAAAGGGATTCTCTTATTTACACTTTGCATTTGTAGGTTTTTACAATTTGCATATACAGTATAACCCTGTTAAACCAAGCTCGGTTAAACCAAACGATCGGTTAATCCAAACTTTTTTCGTCAGCCCGGCAAAATAGTACCATTTATCATATAAAACAGTTGGTTAAACCAAAGTCGGTTAATCCAAACTATCGGTTAATCCAAACAAAATTGTCGGACACCAGGCCACTTCCAGTGTGGCTAAACCAAACTTTCATGTGGTTATAAGGTCATCTGAGATCCCACTGACTTTTTTATATGGTAAATCGTAGTATTTTGCCAGGCCACCAAAAAAAAGTTTTGATTAACTGATCATTTGGGTTAACCAAGCTTGATTTAATGGGGATTATACTGTATATACATAAAAAAGCAATAATCAAAGTGTCCTCATCCATTATATATTACATTCATAATGCACCCACATTTTTGCCAAAGCCAAGTCAAAGTCGAAGCCAAAGCTCGGTTAAGCGAATGATCGGTTAATCCAAATAAATTTCTAGGGTCCCTTCAAGTTTGGTTTAACGGGGTTATACTGTATAGGCCAGTACACTTGGGAACAATATAAGTTATATTGTACCCAAGTGTATATTATAACTATTTTCGTCATGTTTATCAATATTTCAGACATTACATCAGAAAAGCAGAGACCCGGGTATATATCTCCCTCAAGACACACCATGTTCGTGTCTGATATTGGCGTGACCCGAGCGCCACGTGGCGACTATTTTGGAGCAATCCGCAAAAAGCTTTGCCCATTTCCCGCTAGGGTGGACATAGTCGCTGCTGTCGGGGTGCGCAGAAGTCAGTGGCACGCATGCGCTTCCTATTAGTCAGTAACAAGCGTCTCTTCCACACCTAGAACCAGCGTTCCACCATCACGTGACATCCGGTGTCCTCACGTGTGACTTACCCTGTCAAAACCAGTCGCACACAATAGGCACTGACTGCTTTTAAAGCCCTAGTCACACTATGGGCTTGCGACTGCTTTTGACCACTTTGCAACCACTTCGTGACCACTTTGCGACCATTTTGCGATCACTTTGCGACCACTTTGCGACCACTTTGGACCAAAGAACTCACCTCCTTGCGACCTCCTTGTGACCAACGCAATGGTGGTCCCCGACCTCTGGGCCACCCTTTTGGTCGCAATGAGGTTTTTTAGTAAAGTAGCTGCAACCTGACTCAGATGAAGAATGTGGTCAATAAAAATTGAGCAAAAAAAACCCCAAAAAAATCCAGGCAATTACAGAAAGGTCATGTGCTAGATTTAGCTCACACAATCCCTGTTAAAAGAGCAACAACATGGTCAATCCAGCCTTACTTACTGACAATTATCCTGAGGAAATTACTATTCCTAGTTGGAACTACTGTGATAGGTCGCGTCCGGCCAGTTCCCCCATGACTGCAGAGTTAACGCAATGTGGAAAGACAATGACAAGAAGAAGCATATGCTTCCATGATTTAATTCTGACCTCCGCTCACTGCAGCATCACATATTCAAGTGCCCCGCCCCCAGACCTGTGAGGTCGCTGGTAGCCTCTAAAGCCCTGGTCAGATACACCTTAGTGAACGTAGTTGAATGTAGGATAGATTAATGTGGGTCAAACGTGGTGTAATTATGTTAAACTACAGTGAAAAACGTTAAGGTATGGCAGGTTTTGGTATGGATAAATACGTTACTGCATGGATGTCGGTACGTTCAACTACGTTCAACTACATTCAACTATGTTCAACTATGTTCAACTACATTCAACATATGTTAGCCTCCACTATGGTCAACTATGTTCAAATATGTACAAGTATGCTAGAGTATGCTACAGTACGCTGCAGTACATTAAGAGTATCGAGACTTCGCCACAGTACATTAGCCTCTAACGTAGCACTCTTTTAAACATGTCCAGAGATTCAATCAGAACTCACGGCCCACCCACGTTATTATCAATTTAGCACGGCGGAGAAGTATGGATGCTGGTACGTTAAACTACTTTCAACTATGTTCAACTATGTTAGCCTCCAGTACGTTCAACTACGTCCACTAACGTATATGTGACCGGGCCTTCAGGGTTGGGGGAGCCATTAGCCAGTGGCTGTAGGGGTGTGTGGGTCCACCCAGGGACCCACCCTCCAGCTTGTCGCCACCAGTTGCCATAAATGAGCAATGCGCAATAGTGGGCTACATAGTCCCTGCCCCCACCGCGTGGTGGCATGGCTTGTGGGCGGAATACTACACTACCTATTTCATGGGAGTTATTTACGGTCTAATCAACACAGTAGATCTGTGGTTAAGCCATGACTATCTGTGTCAATCAGCCCGACTGACCCCTTTCCACTGTTAGACTTAGAGTGACGTAGGACGTATGAGGAGTTCAGGCGCAAAACCATTTAAACGCCAATAAAACATTTGAGATAAACATTGGAGTCAAACTTTCAAAAGGTTCATTTTTGTACATGCATATTTCATTGTTCTCTGCTCCATAAACCATTTCATCACAAGGAAAGTGAATTAGTGAAAATTAAAATTACCCTCATGCCAAAATCTTTTATTTTAATTCAATTTTTGGGTTGGCGTTTAGGAGGTTTTGCACCTGAACTCTTCATATACATATCGATAGGCTTTCCCTAGGAAGTATAACTGAAGCCTGCTTAGACCCGTGAATCACTAATAACAGTGGAAGGATTATAGCGAAGCGCTTGACTTCAATATAAATCCCTCAAAGAAAGTAGCCCGAACCCTACTTTGAATAACAGTGACTTTGATGTCATTTGACTCTGCTTTATATATAGTCTCAGTAATTCCACCCATCCCTTCAGTAACTGACGTCATAGAATGGAGTATTTGAATTCCTACACATTAAATCAGCACTGATCCATCCCAGAGCATTAGACCTAGTAGCCTATGGCTACTTTTTAGCAGCTACAGTGCAACCCCGATTTTTAAGTGCCTGTCACACTATGCTGGATTGAGCAATGGACAGAATTGGCTAGTCTGGTGGTGATTAAGTATCAAAATGTATTAAAATGTGTGAAAGTGTTGCGACATCGGGTAAAAGGCCGCTGGACGAACGGACATGAAATGGACATGAAACAGACATGAACGGATAGCCAATGGATGAAGCAAACTCAAACTAGACAAGAACCGTAGACATCAATCCGGCAGCATCCATTTCTAGTTTTGTGCATGTTCAAAACTTGTACGGACACAAACTGGACTTTGTTCGGTTTCTGTCCGTTTCCCCCAAGACGGTGATGTGTGACAGGGCCCTTATGTCGTCAACTGAACCCGATTTAGCGCGACCCCGCTTCTTTCACGATGATATTATGTGAAGTATAAAGTACTTATGCAAATAATATTCATGTATGTAATTCTCCTGCCTTGTTATTTATTTGTTCTACTCGCTACAAATACTTCTGTAACGTCTTTTGATATGTTCTGTGGTAGTTTGGGTTGCGGGAGGTTCACGTGCAGCCTGGAGGGTGGGAGGTCTGCTTTCAAGCAGCTCCCTAATTCCCCTCCTGCCCTCCAGGTGGCGCCTCCGAGTTTTCACTGTGCAATGAGGTTGATGTTTCTCGGACCTGACTATTTTGTTAAACTTGCACAGTCCGATGGTTTTGAGTTTCTGTCATTTTCTAAGATAGATATATTAGGTTGATGGTTATAATCGATCTTACTTTAGTTTGAAGCAACTTTCATTCAAAATAGTTAACTTTGGAGATATTTGAATATGCAAAATTAATATTGGCAAGCACACCAAAACTCTGACCCCATAGGCTTCAGCACTAACATATCCTATTAAATTGACTCAGTGTTCCGTTCTATGAGGTGACACATTTTTTTTCTCTTTTTTTTTCTTGAAGATGTATACTGCCTGTCATGGATAAGTCTGAATAGACTTGTTTTCACCATTAGACATTTTGTCGACAGAAAGCCTGAGCCTACACTTTTCCCGACCCAATGGATTTTAAACCTCCCACACCACATAGACATGGTATGAGAGCAACTGGCCTTTGATGATGCTGTAAGCTATACATAACGGTATAATGCTTAATAAATGTATCAGTATCTAAGTTAGATATGAAATATAAAATCTAGATAGCGGGTCATCATTTCAAGGCTATATTGACAATATTTCAATGTCAGTAGTTCTCTTTAAAATCATCACCTAGGACCTTTAGCAATGTTCTGGTGCAATATGAAAATCATATTTCAATTTCAGCGATACAGCACCGAATCGTTGTTCATGACGCGGGTCATCGTTTCGAGGCTATATCAACAATATTTCAATGTCACTAATTTTCTACAAAAACGTCACCTAGGATGATATATATATCCTTCTGCAATTCAGTTCCACGTCGATTCTGAGCAATCTATCTACTTAGTTTTCAATACACATCCCTCTAGTGTCGGGTCAGGATTTCAGGAAGAATCTACTGCAAGACTCAGGAACAGACGTCTGCCGGAACATCTAGATCGCGCTTACGAATCAATAAAGGCCCGACTCCCACTAAACAAATGAACCACTTCACTCATGTTTCCAACAAAACAATTAAAACTAAATCAAACCAGTAACAATAAAATACAAACACTCTCACTGTGCTCAGATAGTGACAACTGTCACTGTTGAAATAGTGACATCCCCCATACTGCACCAACAGACGACAATTCTCATCCCGCTGTTCATTTTCCCGCCATTTTGTTGAACTGAAGAAAAGTCGTCTGCGGCCACGGAACAAACGATGCATCTGTCTCCAATTTGCTGAATTGTTTCCAACCTCGCCACCCCCCCTACCTCCCTCCACACCCCCCTCCGCCGGCCCACAGCCACCCCCACACCCACCCTACCCACCTCCGTACTCTCATCTGTCATGGGGGAGTTTGCCATTGTTCTTATCCTGGTGAATCTTGTTTCTTCAGACTCCCCCTTTCTCATTAATGTGTCTTACTGGAGACCCTCCCCCCTCT
>CM059190.1:45829529-45856201 GCA_030323885.1 Branchipolynoe longqiensis | reverse complement strand
TAACTAAATGTAGGCAGCTTGTTCTGATTAAATGCCTTATGCTCTAACTAAATGAGCTTTACTGTGATCAAATGTCGTCTGCTCAGAATGAATATAATCTTCACTGACTAAATGACCTTGGAACACTGCTATGGTTCACGCACCGGTCGACATCACTATGAGTATGAATCCATAATGACCCTAGATGTTGCTAGGACACACAACCTCAATCAACCCCAAACCCACTCAGCCCCAACATTATGCCCGTCGTACAATTAGCCCGACGTTCGCAATGACATCCATATTATGTTTGATCACAACATTATATAACTATCCTGAGATTGCCTTGATAAAGGATTCACCCGTACTTCCAGTACAGGGGTGAAAACCAACCCATTAGAAAAACTGGCGAAGAATTTCGACATGCTTGGGAAATTAACTGAGCTGGTAAATTCTTAATTTAAGAAGCACAATATATTCTTTATGTACGTCTTCATATTTACCCGCTACTTTTGAGTTCGGAAATATAATAAAACATATACTTTAATGCAATTTAAAAGTGAAATCGACGGTGTTCTATGGCCGCCCTCTTGTCTTTTTGCATTCTCTCCCATTTCACCAACTCTGTGGCGATATGAGTATCCATTTGATACTGGAGGCAGGCATTCTACTTCTTGTTCCATACTAAATCTATTTTCGCCCGTATTTACACTACGTTGTCGTTCACCCTTGTACTGGAAGTACGGGGTGAATCTTTTATCTAGAGGTTGCCATGCTAACATAATGTTATTTTAACATTACCGGAATGGTAGTATAACATCATCACCAGAAGAGTATATAGACCCCTTTCAATGTTTATAAACATCGTGTATGCGCGCGCAGCTTGGCTGCAGCACGAATGCCATTGAGTTTGCCGGTACGCGCAGTGCAAAACGTCGATTTTATTCAAAATTAATAGAAGTGCAGAACCCTATCCTCATAAATTTAATATAATCTGTTTGTTAAACATGTTTTCTGTGTTGTTCCAAGCGGTTTGTTTCTAGGTGGTGTGGTTTTAGAGATATTTAACTTTTACTGTATGAAGATTGCTCACGGCCATTGACAATGCATTGAGTTTGCCGGTACGCGCAGTGCAAAACGTCAATTCTATTCAAAATTAATAGAAATGGAGAACCCTAACCTTATAAATTTGCCGGTACATTTAACTATGTTCAACTACGTACAACTATGTTAGCCTCCACTACGTTCAACAACGTCCACTAACGTATATGTGACCGGTGTAACGATTTCAATTTCCCCCCTTCCCAAGTTCCCCCCCGGGAATCTGAAAACGTTTTTAACTTCCCTCCGGGGAAATTAAAAACGTTTTCAGATTCCTGGGGGGGGAACTTAAAAACAGTTTTCAGATTCCTCCCCCTATTTTCAAATTCCCCCCTCCGGGAATTTAAAATTGTTTAAAAAACTTTAAAAAACGTTTTAAATTTCAGACCTATAATATTTTTTATTTAACCATCTTCGAGACTTTTTGTGTCATTTGTGGTTAAATATGTTTGATTGTACTAGTAATAATTTCCATTATGCTATTCTCTGTGTATTATAATATTTGTCATGAAAAATAACAAAAAATAACAAAAATAAAGAAAATTCCCCCAAAATGGGGGGGGGGGGAGGGAAAGTTAAAACGAGGGAGGGAATTTGAAAACGTTTTCAAATTCCCCTGGGAGGAATTTGAAAACGTTTTCAAGTTCCCGGCGGGGAACTTGAATATGGGGGGAATTTGAAATCTTTACACCGGGCCTTGACAGTCACACACACACACACACCCTACTCCCCCCCCCCCCACCCCCCCCCCCCCCCCACACACACACGCACAACAGGGTCGTGATACGATGAATGAGTGCTCTAGGGCCGTGCTGACGGCCATTCTCAGAACGAGGCTGGCGTTTCGGTGGCCGACAATGGTGAGTCGTAAGGCCAACATGCGGGGTGGGGCGGCAGTTTTGGCAAACAGCCCCCCCCCCCCCCTGCCATAGTGAGGCGGGGAATTTGAATTGTTGGCCGTGTTTGTGTTCTGGGTAAGATTAGGGGGTGTGTGCGAACTGTGTCATCCATCGGTATCGGACGATGGCGGGGGATTTCACTTATTGGTTTTAAATACATATATTTTTGTTCTATTTGTCAACTTATAGAAGGTTGGTTGTTGGGGTTTTACGTCGTGGCCACATCTAAGGTCATATCGGGACGGGTATCGACTTGTGACAGTGCGCACTCATGACGACTTTATAGTGCTGCCCCACTGGGTGACCAGGCCACCAGTACCATAATCTGATATCCCAACCAGTCACAGTATCCCAACACCGAGCCAACCAGTCCTTGCCCTATCCTAATAATGCTGAGCGCCAGGCTAGGAAGCGACAATCTAAATCTTAAGTCATTGGTTTGACTCGACCAGGGTTCGAAGTGAGAGACGGACGCTAAACTCATTCGGCCATCCCATCTGGTCCGTCTACTTATAGTAGTATCCCAAGTGATTTTCAAAAATAGTTTTGAGTTTGATTTAATGTATTTCACCTGTTAGTATGTTGAATTTGAAATAAAATAACACTTCATTTGTGAAGATCGCTCTAATATTAAAGAAGATATGGACTTGTTTAGGTTGTTACTTAATTGGTCCCATCCAAAACTAAAACCCAAACAAACAAACGTTTATTCCCGATATTAATTTAGAATTTTATTTTCTAAAAAAAAACACGGGATTGGTGTGGTGGGGGGGGGGGGTCGGGGGGGCAGGGGAGGGGGAACTCTGCAACGGTGAGGTAGCTAGAACTTAGAAGTGCATTGTTGTATGCTATACACATTTGGCACAAATCCCACAAAAACAAACTGGATGAGAAACTACCACGCCTCATTTGTTTCGCCTGGGCGATGGTTGTTCACGGTTCATCGAGCAGCACCCAACCTTCATGCACATGCCAATTCACGAACGTCAATAACGCCAAGAGAATACACCCATGAGCAAAGTATGTGTGGTTATTAATATTATTAGCCAATTCATGGACGTCAATAACGCCAAGAGATTACACCCATGAGCAAAGTATGTGCGGTTATTATTAGCTGGGCGCATTGGGTTGAATGAGAGCTTGGCGCTCATTCGCTGTCATTGCTGGGCACACCCTATGGCTACAGCTAACCCGGCCACAACCTGCTGACCACCCAGGCCGTAATCGATTAACATGACCCGGGCGACTCGGGTCACCCGAGTTGTCAGAATTTCAAATCGAACACCGTGAGTGGAGTCGAGAAATACACGTGCCGTGCGCAAAATGACCCGACCCCAGTAACCCACCTCTTGGCTGGGGTTGGCTATGAGCGATGACGTCACATTTCCGCTGGTACCTGTAGGATAACAGCTACCAGTACAAGTCCTATGTGTTGTTTTAATGCTTTTTGTTTAATAATCCAGATTGTCAGCTTCTACAATCATAAAATACTTTAAATCCTATTTTGCTGTACTTATATCGGTTATTGAAAAGAAAGTTTAAAGTTTTAGATTAAGCCACAATTTTGTCCATCCCGAGCGTATTCGTTTATTCAACCCGAGACTGTAGGATGTGCGCATGCGCCAAAACGTGGCTCGGGTGACGCGAGTTGATTAATCGATTATGGTGCTGTCACATTACGACGCATCGCACAAACGTACATCGACGTATGTGATTTTTTGCCGCTACGTCGGGATACGTCGTTATGCGTTACATGTGCATTAGGCGCTCGTTGGTATGCGTCAATGTACGTCAACATTTGTCGAGACACGGTGTCTTGGCAAAGGGGCTCGGAAAAGTTTTCTGCATGCACAAAACGTTTGACGTACATCAATGTTCGACAACGTGTGGATTTTACGTCCGCCATACGTTAGGTATGCGTTAGGCGTATGTCGATGTACATTACACATATTAGTCAAACATTGTTCACTATGTTGCAGTATGTTGACCTACTTTAAAGGCAGTGGGAACGTACAGTCCGCGTACTGACAACGTATGGATAACATACGTCTAACGTACATTTAGTGTTTCTCCAGCATGTCTTGATGCATGTGTGGTGGTCTGCACTGACATCTCAGGCAAGTAACCACATAGACAGGTGGGCGTGGGGAGTGTGTTGATATCAGGGAGCCTAGGTGGTGTAATGGTTAGCACACTGGCCCGGAGTGCAAAGAGATGTGGGTTCGAGTCCCGCTCTAGGCGCAATATTTCCCATTTTCATCACCCCCACGACACTGGTTGCTGATGATCAGGATCCTGTACAAGCTTATGTTATGGTTGTTGAACCTACCCTGTGTATGTATGTGTTAGTGCATTGCCTGTATGTATGTAATTGTAAGCATTACAAGACTTACAATTCCAGGGGGACGGGTGTGGTGGTCTGCACTGACATCTCAGGCAAGTAACCACATAGACAGGTGGGCGTGGGGAGTGTGTTGATATCAGGGAGCCTAGGTGGTGTAATGGTTAGCACACTGGCCCGGAGTGCAAAGAGATGTGGGTTCGAGTCCCGCTCTAGGCGCAATATTTCCCATTTTCATCACCCCCATGACACATGTAATGTATGACCATAGTTCTGGTGATCAAATAACGTACATAACGTTCACCGGTGTTCTGTGAACGCACCGTGAGCGTAATTGGAGCATTTTTCGCTGGGAGGTACGGTAGCCATACATTGGTCATACGCTATGTATACGGTATGTATACTTCCAACTTTGCCCCCAAAGTCGGGATACGTCGTTATGCGTTACATGTGCATTAGGCGCTCGTTGGTATGCGTCAATGTACGTCAACATTTGTCGAGACACGGTGTCTTGGCAAAGGGGCTCGGCAAAGTTTTCTGCATGCACAAAACGTTTGACGTACATCAATGTTCGACAATGTGTGGATTTTACGTCCGCCATACGTTAGGTATGCGTTAGGCGTATGTCGATGTACATTACACATATTAGTCAAACATTGTTCACTACGTTGCAGTATGTTGACCTACTTTAAAGGCAGTGGGAACGTACAGTCCGCGTACTGACAACGTATCGATAACATACGTCTAACGTACGTCTAACGTACGTTTAGTGTTTCTCCAGCATGTCTTGATGCATGTAATGTATGACGCATAGTTCTGGTGATCAAATAACGTACATAACGTTCACCGGCGTTCTGTGAACGCACCGTGAGCGTAATTGGAGCATTTTTCGCTGGGAGGTACGTTAGCCATACGTTGGTCATACGCTATGTATACGGTACGTATACTTCCAACTTTGCCCCAAACACCGAAAACTTTGATGCTTCTCGACGTAAAAAAGTGATTTTACGCGTTGGCGGCGCGCTGGCAAGATCCGTCGTAATGTGACAGGGCAATTACTCCCCCTATAGCTTCAGCTCACCTGGCCACAAGCTGCTGACCACCCAGTGATGGACGCCACCAGCCAATCACACGATACCGCCCCTACCGTCATGTTCAACTCACATCCCCAACAACACATTGTGGTCGCGCTGTCTCCTGCTGCAATAAATTGTGTTTCAGTCAGTCGATTACTTGGCACTAACTGGACAACGCATTACTTTTCACCCACCCGCAACTGAATGCATGCTTATAATTCCTTCAGAGATCTTCAATTAATTAAACCCACAATAGACAAAAAGACCCTGGTTCATATATGATATTGATGAAACGGGTGTTTAGGTTTATTGATATTTGCTTGGTTGGTTTTTGGAGTTTTACATCCTGGCAACATGTAAGGTAATATCAGGACGGGTACCGACTTGTGACAGTGCACACTCATGCCAACTTTATAGTGCTTTCGCACTGGGAAATCAGGACGCTGGTATCATGACCCGATATCCCACCCAGTCATATTATCCCGACACTGAGCCAACCAATCCTTGCCCTATCATATTAATGCTGAGTGTCTAACAAGGAAGCGACAAGTATAACATCTTAAGTCATTGGTTTGACTCGACCAGGGTTCGAAGCGGGAGACCTTTCGCTCGGGAAGCCTGCGCTCTTCCGATTTGGCTACCGCGTCCAGTCTGGGAGATGGGGGGGCATTTGCTTCAGTTCTATACGCATAAACACGCCCAGTTACAGCTCCAGTCCTTCACCGGTTACCAGCGAAGAGGAACTCAAAATACCCACATTGCAGCAATTCATCTAGATAAAAAGATCCGTCCTGATATGACCTTAGATTTTTCTAGGAGGTAAAACAACAACAAACAAAACAAAAAGATTAAAGATTCACTCCGACTCTGCATAGGGGTGAATGACAACGTAGTCTAAATACGGGCGAAAATTGCTTTAGTGTGGAACAGGAAGTGGAATTCCTGGTTCCAGTATCTAATGGCTACTTATATCGGCACAGAGTTGGTGAAATGGGAGAGAATGCAACAAAAAAAAACAAGATGGCGACTACAGAATGCTGTCGATTTCACTCTTAAACTGCATGTTTAATTATAATTCACCCATCTCTAGGGGATTAAACACACACATATATGAACAGCCTATAATGCACAGGCTATATTTAATTACCCCGGTTTACCAGGCCAGATGACCATATGAGTTGAGCGTCCATCTCTCATTTTGGTAGATCATGGGATTGGATCCCAGGGGTTCGAACCCTGGTCGAGTCAAAACAATGACTTAAAATTTAATACTTGTCACTTCCTAGCCTGGGGCTTGGCATTATTAGGATAGGGCAATAACTGGTTGGCTCAGTGTCAGGATAATGTGACTGAGTGGGATATCAGGTCATGGTGCTGGGTAGGGCAAAGTGCTGGTGCCCTGGTCTCCCAGTGGGGCAGCACAATAAACTCGCCATGAGTGCGCACTGTCACAAGTCGGTACCCATCCTGATATGATCTTAGATGTTGCCATGATGTAAAACTCCGACAACCAACCAACCTGATATGACCTTAGATGTTGCCAGGCCATACAAAATCCAACAACCAACCAACCATCCTAACATGACCTTAGATGTTGCCAGGACATAGCACTCCAACAACCAACCAACATGATCAGACCTTAGATGTTGCTAGGATATAAAACTCCAACAACCAACCAACCTGATATAACCTTAGATTTTGTCAGGACATAAAACTCCAACAACCAACCAACCAACCTGATATGACCTAAGATGTTGCCCGGACATAAAACTCCAACAACCAACCAACCAACCTGATATGACCTTAGATGTTGCCAGGACGTAAAGCTCCAACAACCAACCAACCTGATATGACCTTAGATGTTGCCAGGCCATAAAAATCCAACAACCAACCTGATATGACCTTAGAGTTGCCAGGAGGGAAAACAACCAACCAACCTGATATGACCCTATAACACTAGACGGCTCACTCCCTATCTCTCCCGTGGTAATGTAAATTTCACAGTGCCACCTTGTGATGGGTTTGATCAGCCCGGCTGCTGGTTGGTGTTTCACATGTAAACACATAGGCCTACAAGGCGAGAGCGTGAGTTTTAAATTTTTTTAAAGAGAGATATCCTGTCATTTGGATTTGGCCGATGTTGCGCCTACTGCCTGGTCACCACCTCCCTCTGCCCCACCCTCCCCCACTCCCCTGCCCTTCCCCCCTCTGACCCTCCCTCCTCAGGGTTTCACCCCCCTTCCCCCTCCCTTCCGTCACTCCCCTTCCACCCCCCTCCCCTCCCCTCCATCCCACCCTCCCTCGGCCTCACTGCCCTTCCCCTCCCCTTCCCCCTCCTTCCCTCTCCCTAAAAAGTGATAACCAACAATAAAATAAATCAAAGACAATAATATTTAAGGTAGGTTTTTCTTAATGTTGTACCAGCAAGACAAGCCATCTTTGTAGTGATTATGCATCAGATGCATAATCACAGTGAATTATTTATTATGGATATATATATATATTGGTATGCAAAAAAATATATCTAAATGATGTACAACAGTCCCCACAGGACCTCCTCCCCAAGTGGCAAGTGGAAGTATATGAGTGGGCGAAAGACCAGTATATACCCCCATGGTTGACTGGAGGTGCCCTATAATTTGTTTGGAGTTACTGCTATACCAACACAGTACGATCATGGGCAGTTCTGGCCTGTAGCCATATGTTGTAACTACTGAATTATTTCCTAATATTCACTGCTAATTTACTCAATCCGGTCCCAACTAAATGGCCTGGAAATATTCAAGAAATTAGATATCATTTTTTGCTTTCTAGTGGTATATTCCAATATGGAAACATCCCAAAACTCAGTGTGCCACAACCATATTTGTGAACCTGCTAACTAATCCTATATAAAATTCGAACTTGGAAATGAACTCGGTGGCCAAATGACCACCGTAGCTAAAACGAGGTAAGCTCTTCAACCTGCTGATATAACCTTAGATGTTGCTAGGATATAAAACAACAACAACACACACATAACTCACCTAATACAAACTGATTTGGAAAAAGAAATCAAAATGTCCAAAATATTAAGGAATAGAGGTAAGTATTAGCATTATTACCTGCTTATGTGTGACATTATTGGTCATCTGTGCAAAATAAGGCTAGGAAATCCCCACTAAGCTGCACTGCAAAGGGACATGTGATATGTCTAGGAAACCCCCACTAAGCTGCACTGCAAAGGGACATGTGATATGTCTAGGAAACCCCCACTAAGCTGCACTGCAAAGGGACATGTGATATGTCACGGCCCACCAGTGGGACACCCAATGGAAGGTAACCATGGCAAAAGTAGCCAGATAGCACACCGCACAGCTACGTACAAGCCTATGATATGTAAATAGGAGTAGGCTAGTCTAGTAGTAGGAGTAGACAAAATAAAACACATATATGGCAAGAAAATAAAAAAAAACTAACATAGGCTACTAACCATACCAACCAACTATCTATCTGCTACTGAAATGCAGACAATCAAATACCTTATCAGCAGCTACTGTATGATAAGATAACACCAACACTACAACTGGCCAGCATTGAAAACAAGCCTGAATACCACCCAGGCTTATCTGCATTTTCATGCTCTGGGTCTTACCTATCTGATAAGCATATTTGTTGTGATGTATGTCCTGCATGGGTAAAGTGATCGTCTAATCACTACTCACAAGTATGTACGACAGCGAACCTCCGAACAATTGAAGAAATCATTAAACATATTGTCAATTTTCATACCATAAGATACTACATTGAACAGGTTATCATGCATTGTTTTTATGTTCCTATGGTAAGGTAGTCAATATGGTATAAACATAAAATTGCCAGTCCAAGTGGTACAAACAAAGCTGTTGGGTCTATGGACTTATAATACTGCTTGCTCATGGTAAGGTGGTTTGTTGTCTGTTTGTTGTTGTTTTGCACCCTAGCAACATCTAAGGTCATATCAGGAGCGGTGCCGACTTGTGACATTGCGCACTCATGGTGACTTTATAGTGCTGTCCCACTGGGAAACCAGGCCGTCATCACCATGACCTGATATCCCACTCAGTCACATTATCCTGACACTGAACCAACCAGTCCTGGTGAGGTGGAGTAACTCCCCCATAACAGCAGCTACGTGCAATCCATAACAGTCTCATCTGGGACTGGTGGGGGGGGGGGGGTTGAGTGAGGGTGAGTGTGAGTGGGTGTGAGTGGGTGTGAGTGGGTGTGGGTGTGCTTACTCTCTCTCTCTCACAGGTGCAGAATGGGAACATGACCGCTGCTGTACCCACAATGCACCACTGGGACTGGGAGATATTGGCACAGCAGTCCTTGGGGGGTATGAGTAACCACAAAGAAAACGCCTCCACCCTAAAACAAAAACACCGAATATCCTATAGCAATAAGAAAGGTGATTGTACTGCAAATATTTCAGCATATATAGATATATAATATCCAATTGGATAACCACATTTCTCATTCAGAGGAAATTCAGCTCTAGTTGAATTCATGTGAGCATTTATATATTTATTTCTTTATTTATTTATTTAGGTCAATTAATGCCGCGTTGAGCGCATTTTGATAACTGTTTGAATGGCCAGCGAAATGTTAGTTGGTTGGTTGTTGGAGTTTTACGTCCTGACAAAATCTAAGGTCATATCAGCATGGGGACCGACTTGTGACAGTGCCTACTCATGGTGAGTTTATAGTGCTGCCCCACTGGAAAGTTAGGCCACCGGCATCATGACCTGGTATCCCATACAGTCACATTATCCTGATACTGTGCTAACCAGTCCTTGCCCTATCCTATTAATGCCGAGCGCCAGGCTAGGAAACGTCAAGTACCAATTTGACAAAGTCATTGGTTTGACTCGACCGGGAACCGAACTCCCGACCTTGCGCACGCGAGGCTCGCGCTCAACCGATTCGGCCAGCGCACCCGGTGAAATCTTTGTAAGCCTGGGCTGTGAGGTCATTGCCTGGTGGATTTCTGTTATTACCTTTGGCCGCCAGGAGGCGCCGAGTCCCAGCAATGGGTTGGGGGTGGGCTAGGGGGAGGGTTGGGGGTGGGGGAGAGTGGGGGGAGGAGTGAGAAGGGCGGGAGGGAGGAGATGCTGAGCCAAGCAACCAGCGTGTTTTTATTCTACCAGTAATATTGCTGAAATAATTCGAGAAAGGATCAATATCATAATAGTATTAATACCGATGATTACAAGGTTCAATTAATTATACACTAATTGCATATAATATATATTATGTATATTATATATATTATATATATTATATATATTATATATAATATATACAATATATATTAGATTATTATATATCATATATTATATATTAGATGTATTATATATGCAAAGACGTGTGTATGTATATATATATGTATGCGGGTATTGCAGTACCTATCTGCTAAAATACCTCAGGGAGTTTGACGCCCCTGCCTTGCAAAGTTATAAACCACTGCCTTGTGGTACAGGTTCTTGATAGAACCAAAGGCTAAGGGAGCAAACTCTAATAGAAAACCATGCTTCCGTGGCAGCATTAAGGGCAGTGATAAATGGAACTCCCAATATCTCCCGGCCAGCCACTGCTGGGACAAATAGTTTGTGCCTGTCTTGACCTGTTCTTGCTGGTGTGAGACCTCTATTTGCTCCCCAAGAGAGCGCTGCTAGTAACTTGCAAAAGCCAGCAGCACTTCAACATTCTGCAAGCAGTTTTTATGAAATGCACAACCGCACAAAATACCTTCGATCTTGAGGATAACCTGGAAGGACAAAGTGACAAACAGGGAAATACTCGATCGGACGGGTCTGTCCTCTATGGAATATCTTCTGATCAGAAAGAACCTCGGGTGGACTGGACACGTGATGAGCATGTCAACGGACAGGCTACCAAGGCAGATACTCTATTCTGAATTGTCTTCTGGTCAGAGAAAGAGAGGACACCCTCGTCTCCGGCTCAAGGATACTATCAAGAAAAACCTGAACCTGAGAGACATTAGGACCGACTCATGGGCATCAATCACTCTCACAGCAGAGAGCTAAATGGAGAGCGGCGGTTCAGATATAAAAGCAGTCGTTGTCGCATTGCGACTGAGAGCATGATGATGATGATGATGATGATGTATATATATGTGTGTGTGTGCGTGTGTGCGAACATATACACAGTATACAGGGATGAAAGTGGTCCGCCGGGGAAAAAGCGGTTTACCATTATCAGGGAATCACAGAAAATTCCTGGAAGTCGGGTTTCATATACATTGGTATACGCTGATAGTGTTGCGCCATTTGAAGCATGTATTAGTAGTGTACGCTGATAGTGCTACAGTGCTTGGAGCATTTATTAGTAGTACACGCTGATAGCGCTGCGGAGTCTGCACCACATATTAGTATATGCTGATGGTGCTGCGGGATTGAAACATCCGCGGAATCGTGGAGATCTTTCATCCCTGAGTTTATGTGTGTTTTTGTGTTGTTGCTTTACGCCTAGCAACATCGAAGGTCATATCTGGACTGGTACCGACTTATGACACCCCACTGGGAGACCAGGCCACCGGCACCATGACCCGCTTTCCCACTCAGTCACATTATCCTGACACTGAGCTAACCAGTTTGTGCGTATTAGTATGCATTATATAGGCCTACATACATACATACCATACATACACACATATGTTTGTTTGTTGGCATTCTACGTCCACATAACATCTAAGGTCATATCAGGATGAGTAGCGACTTATAACTCATTCCGACTATATAGTGCTGCCACACTGGAAAACTGGGCTACCGGCAACATGGCCCGATATCTCAATCAGTCACATTATCTTGATATTGATTAAAACCCTTTGGCCTATCTATCCTAGTAATGTCAAGCATCAGGCCAGGAAGTGGTATCAATTTTGTAAGTCATCTACTTGACTCGGCCGCGGTTCGAACCCATCAATTCCTCCACCCAACTCCACCGGCACCATGACCCGATAATCGACACAGTCACATCATCCTGACACTGAGCTAACCAGTCCTTGTCCTATCCTATTAATGCTGAGCACCAGGCTAGGTAGCGACAAATATCAATTTGATATTTTCAGCTGTTCTTGCGATAATGAGCTATATGTACAGTCATGCATCATTAATTTAAACTACTTTGTTCCCAGCACCTAATGTCGGCTCAGTAGGATTGTCGGATAAGTGATGTTGAACCTGATCCGCCTAAAGCCCCTATCACACATCACCAGATTGAGCAACAGACAGAGTTGTCTAGTCCGGTGGTGTTTGGGCGTGATAACTATCAAATTGTATCAAAATGTATTCAAATGTGTCAAAATGTTGCGATATCGGGTCAAAGGCCTCTGGATGAACGGACATGAAACGGACATAAAACAGACATGAAACGGATATGAACAGATAGCCAACGGACGAAACAAACTCAAACCGGACAAGAACCATAGACGTCAATCCGGCAGCATTCGTTCCAAGTTTTTTGCATGTTCAAAACTTGTACGGACACAAACCGAACTATCAACAGACTTTGTTTGGTTTCTTTCCATTTCCCGAATCTGGCGAGGTGTGACAGCCGCTTAAGTGTTGAATGGCATAACTCTGTTTTTTGTTTGTTTAGTCTTTTTGGTAAATATATTTATTCTGCTGAATAAGTCTTTTGTCAGTGCCGAAGCACTGGTCTGGCAGCCATTTTTCAATTCAGGGTTATTTACACAAAAGTTATATAGAATAAGGTATACAAAAGCTGTTGAATACACAATTTGCAGCATGTAACGCAATGAAATTCTGTAACCCAAAGGTTCCATAGCAATATGTAAAGCGGCTGTCACACATCACCGGATTGGGGAAACAGAAAGAAACTGAACAAAGTGTATTGATATCTGGCAAAGTCCAGTTTGTGTCCGTTGCATATCCGTTGATATCCATTGATATCCAGCCCGATCCGTTAAAAGTTGTCAACATGGACAAAACTTGGAATGGATGCCCTGGATTGACGTCTACAGTTCTTGTCTGGTTTGAGTTTGTTTCGTCTGTTGGCTATCCGTTCATGTCCGTTTCATGTCCGTTTCATGTCCGTTTCATGTCCGTTCATCCAGCGGCCTTTGACACGATATCGCAACATTTTGACATATTTTAATACATTTTGATACTTACACGCCCAAACACCACCGGACTAGAAAATTCTGTCTGTTGCTCAATCCGGTGATGTGTGACAGCCGCTTTAACAGTAGTGTTTGATGGCTGTTTTGGTCCGATAGTTTTACAGATTAAACACCGTTGTAATACTATTAGTATAATTGGTTAGTTGTTAGAGTTTAATATCCTGGTAACATCTAAGATCATATCAGGATGGGTACCATGCACTCATGGTGACTTAATAGTGCTGCCCCACTGGGAGACCAGGCCGCCAGCACCATGACCTGATATCCCAAACAGTCACATTATCCCGATACTGTGTCAATCCATCCGATTAATGCCGAGCACCAGGCTAAGTAAATATCAATTTTGTAAGTCATTGGTTTGACTCAACCGGGAATTGAACTCCTGACCTTCCGCACGGGAGGCCTGCGCTCTCCCGATTCGGCCACCGCGTCAGATACTAATTATATTAGTATGATGTGACTGCGTATGCCGTTGGATTTAAACCCATTTCCAAAATGGTGTTCACGTTGAATCTCCCTGGGTGTGTTAAAGGATTCATGGCATCGAACGGTCCTGTTTTCTGGTTAAACTTGTATCCCTGAACCAGCGACTAACAAATATAACACCTAAATTAACTATGGAATGAATTATACTTGAATTGAGCTGCTGAACAAAGATAAAACTGACACACACATGCAAACTGTGCAACACACACACTGCCCAAGACATGCAAACTTTCCAACACACATGCATACTCCTCAACACACATGCACGCTCCTCAACACACATGCAAACGACCCAACACACATGCAAACTTCCCAAACACACATGCATGCTCCTCAACACACATGCAAACTGCCCAACACACATGCAAACTGATCTGCACATGCAAACTGCTCCATACACATGCAAACTGCCCAACATACATGCAAACTTCTCCATACACATACAAACTGCCCAACACACATGCAAGCTGCTCTACACATGCAAACTGCTCCATACACATGCAAACTGCCCAACATACATGCAAACTTCTCCATACACATACAAACTGCCCAACACACATGCAAACTGCTCTACCCATGCAAACTGCTCCATACACATGCAAACTGCCCAACATACATGCAAACTTCTCCATACACATGCAAACTGCCCAACACACATGCAAACTGCTCTACACATGCAAACTGCTCCATACACATGCAATCTGCCCAACCTACAAGCACACTTCTCCATGCACATACAAACTGCCCACCACAGACGCAAACTGCCCAACACACATGCAAACTGCCCAACACACACACACAAACTGTTCCAATCACATGCAACCTACCAAATACACATGCAAACTGTTCCATACACATGCAAACTACCCAACACACATGCACACTGAATCTTTTGCGCAGTGTAGCTCTGTCCACATTCCCATTATGTGATGTCAGCACTCCGTGTTGGGAACACATACTTCAAAGGCACTGTTCGCTGAGTATTGATCTGGTGGTGTTTGATCCGTGGGCAGTGTGTGTGCCTCTGTGTGACTGGGGGTGATGGAGGTGGGGGGGGGGGGGGGGGGGTAAGGGCAGGGGGCATTTGGGGGATGAGTGGCGTGGGGGCAGGTTCGCTGGTGCCTGCAGGACAGATGTGTGCGTGTGTGCACTGGTGTGAGGTGCACTGGCCATGGTGCACCTCTCCTACTGCTGCAGGTGTGACTAACACTGCTGAGAGTAAAGTGCCTGTCACACTATGCCGGATTGAGCAACGGACAGAATTTTCAGTGTTCGGGCATGATAAGTATCAAAATGTGTGAAAATGTGTCAGAATGTTGTGATATCGGGTCAAAGGCCGCCGGACGAACGAACATTAAATGGATTATGAAAAGTACATGAACAGATAGCCAATGGACGACAAGCGGACTAAACAAACTCAAACCGGACAAGAACTGTAGACGTCAATCCGGTGCCATCCGTTCCAAGTTTTGTGCATGCTCAAAACTTGTAACGGATCAGGCCAGATATCAATGGATATGCAACGGACACAAACCGGACTTTGCCGGATATCAACGGGCTTTGTTTGGTTTCTTTCCATTTCCCCAATCCGATGATGTGTGACAGAGCCTTTATGCTGAGCTTAGATTATGTCATATAGAACCAGCTTGGTTGGTTATTGGAGTTTTACGTCCTCGCTCTAAGGGTCCATCCACCGCGCCCAGTATTATATGTGGCCAGGTACTACACTACACCAGCTGCTCATATGATTTGGTTGGTTGTTGGGAGTTTTACGTCCCGGCAACATCTAAGCTCATACCAGGACGGATACCGACTTGTGACAGTGTGCACTCATGGCGACTTGATAGTGCTGCCACCACTGGGAGACCAGGCCGCCGACACCATGACCCGATATCGCGCACATTCACATTATCCTGACACTGAGCTAACCAGTCCTTGCCATATCCTATTAATGCCGAGTGCCAGGCTAGGTAGCGACATGTATCAATTTTGTAAGTCATTGCTTTAAGCCAGTCAGGACACATATGAGACTGTCTCAAAAGGTGCTAAGCAATATGGGACAAAACTTTGTCCATTATAACGATCAACATACTATCTGCTTATGCATTTTCTCAGGATAAACTGATTTGTTTTTTACATGGTGTTTCATAATCCCAATAGAATACATATTGATTTGAAGCAAATGTCCTAGTGTTTTCAGTGTAACCGTTTCTGTGCTGTTTTGTGTCAATTGTTACAATGGACACACAAAAAAAGAGTTATCACCTATTGAGACAGGGTAGGTTCCTGGGTAGGTTCCTGAAAACCGTGGATCTTAACTGGAGTAAGGTTAAGTAAAACTTGTTAAAACCAGCCTTTGAGTGTTGAAATCACCCCCTGATCCACTGACAAGTAAGATAATTAAGCATGTTGTCGAGGCTTATGGGGCTGTCACACTACGACGTAACGACGTCAACGTGGGGAGAACGTGAAGAACGTTGAACTTCTCGGCGTAGTATGCAAATTTGGGCACAAGTTGAATGTGGATGTAGCGTAGTGGACGAGAACGCAACGTTGGTAAAGCGTAGTGATACCGTCAATGACCGAGAGAGGACAACGTCACTACGCTCACAGAACGTTATGAACGTTATTCCAGCGCCACAAGAACGTTACATGACGTTAGCTATGTCATGAGACTTTGAACGTACGTTGAATGCACGTTCTCCTGACGTTCTCCTGACGTTCTCGTGACGTTCTCCTGACGTTCCCATTAAGCCTCGTAGGCTTTTGCACTTGGTTTAATGTGGGTCAACGTAGTGGAACGTAGTGGAACGTAGTTGAACGTAGTGAGCAGCGTTGAAATAACGTCCGTTTAACGTCATTGACGTTCACTGAACGTGAACAGAACGTACGGCGAACGTAAACCCTTACGTTCGACCTACGTCGAAAGTTTTGAACATGTCCAAAACCTTGACGTAACTCGACGTAACACGACGTAATGTGACGTAGCTCGACGTCATTCTAACGTCATTTTGACGTCATCATGACGTAACCCAACGTCATGACGAAAAATGACCACGTTAGGCTCACGTTGGCTCGTTACGTCGTAGTGTGACAGGGGTATAAGGTACAGATTCTGATTGTTTATTTAATACATTTTCAAATATATCTCCTGTCTCTTGTCTTTTCTTTCCGAGTGAAAAAGGTTTGTTTTAAACTTAACGACACCTCTAGAGCGCATTGATGTTTAATCATTGGCTATTGGACGTCAAACGTATGGTCATTCTGACATATTTCTTTGGAGGAAACCTGCTGCCACCACATAGGCTACTCTTTCCGATAAGCAGCAAGGGGTATTTTATAGGCACTTTCCCACAGACAGGACAGCACATACCACAGCCTTTGATGAAACAGTTCTGGACCACAGGTTGGAACAGAAAATAGCCCAAACTGCAAATGGATCCACTGAGCAGGATTGATAGGATGACTGACACTTTCACAGGTGGACACTCTACCGCCTGATGCAAGCTGAGAGCCAATCACATCAGTCGTGGTTAACTAAAGTGTGACTGTTTTCTGCCAGAGTGGTATTTACTCTCTCCGTTAGGGGGCGTGGAGGCTGATTATCTTTCTATTAAGCTATCACACCGCAGAGGATTGCAGGACGCTGGCGTCTAATTGCCCATAATGCTCTTCGAGTTATGACGGGTGCGCATGCGTACTGACAACCTTAATCACAGTTGGAGCGTAAATTAGCTTGGTTGGTTGTTGGAGTTTTACGTCCTGGCAACATCTAAGTTCATATCAGGAAGCAACATGTATCAATTTTATAAGTCCTTGGTTTGACTCGACCTGGATTCGAACTCCGGAGATCCTGCATGCGCTACCGATTCGGCCACTGCGCCCAGTCTGCTAAATCAGGCGACTGGACTTCAAGAAGGGAGGGGGGGGGGGGGGGGGGGGGGGGGAAGGGAGGGGTCTTCTGGAAGGACCGCTGTAGTTGGATGGTTGGTGGCTGACATTTTGTAGTGGTTGTCGTCATTGAGTGCCACCAGAGAAGTTTAAAAAATGTGATAAAGTGGTCATTCTGTAGTACAGTACAACCCCATTAAACCAAGCTCGGTTAAACCAAACGATCGGTTAATCCAAACTTTTTTCAGCGGCCCGGCAAAATACTATCATTTATCATATAAAAAAGTTGGTTAAACCAAAGTTGGTCAATCCAAACGCGCAAAATAAGTTGTACTCGTCGAGACATGTCCAACTTTTCGGCGGTGTTGGGAAAAAGGTCGGCATCAGCTCAGCGTGTTAGTAGCGCGTGGCCAATGTGTGTCGACGCATGCGGGGGGGGAAAAAAGAAGTTGTTTGGCACGACGTCTTCATATGACCTTAGATGTTGCTAGGGCATAAAACAACAATGCCCCAGTTTGGCGCAACGTGTGCGAACGACCCTCCCGTGCATGCGGCGTCTGCCTAGCGTTCACATAATGTTATTCCAGCGATGTCGACGCGCTTCTTTCATCGCCATAATATTGGAACCCGCGCGTTGACTCGCGTTGTCGGTCGTCGAAAGTTTTGTGCTTGCACAAAACTTTGGATGCCCCATGACGCACACCGGCGTTCATCGCCAACCTCCATGAACGTGTACCGACGTGTACCGATGCGCGCGTAACGCGTGCGTAATGCTTCCCGACGTCTCGCCAAAGAGTGACACACGTCGACGCGCGTTGGAGAGAAGCGTCGTAGTGTGACTGAAGCATTAGGGGGCGAGTCACTTGGGGTGTGTGACGCCATGGTGGGCAGAGCAAGGAGTTAAACTTTGAAGCATTCGTTTCTCTCCTTGTTTTCGCTTCGTGTTGCGTTAATTTACAGAGCATGTGGAACCAGCCGTATGTGCAAGTCATGGAATATCACAATTGCATAGGCACGACGACTGTAACATATTGAAATGGTTGTGGGTCTCTGACGGACTTTATACAGGATATGCAATATACATAATGCATAATGTCCATGTACTAATTGTAATTGGTTCATTTATGTACACACACATGTAAATGGTCTGACAGGATGGATGGCCAAATTACTTTGTTGTTGTTTTATGTCCTAGCAACATCTAAGGTCATATCAGGACGGGTACCGACTTGTGACAGTATGCACTCATGGTGACTTTATAGTGCTGCCCCACTGGGAAACCAGGCCATCAGCACCATGACTTGATATCCCACTCAGTCACATTATCCTGACACTGAGTCAACCAGTCCTTGCCCTGTCATAATAATGCCAAGCGCCAGGCTAGGAAGTGACAAGTACCAATTTTTAAGTCATAGGTTTGACTCGACCAGGATTCCAACCCACAAACTCACGGGTTCGGATCTCCAGGTCTCCTAAAACTGATTGTAAAATTTTCCGATTGAAAAATGGCATGAGGATATATGTGAAACTACTATAATAAATTGCAACTTGTCTATATAATGGTAAATGGTGATAAATTGCAACTTGTCTATATAATGGTAAATGGTGATATATAAAATCCAAAGGCATATGCGGGATATGTGGAGTTGGTAAACTATTACTCATTAGGTATAGAAATTGTATAGTAAAATAGTCTTTGGAGGAATCACCTCACATACCCCCTCCCCCCCCCCATGGTGTTATTTATGGATCACTGGCCACTACAAGGCACTGTAGCCAGCATAACAAGGCCTTGGATACAACAGATTGAACTCTGATTGGTGGATCAACCCATGTGACCACTGCCATCTTGGATTCTAGAAACCTATACTTTCACTCTTTACCTACTTGCCTTCATTACCTGTATTGATTTCTCTTGGCTTGTCCACACCACCCACACCACCAGCCGGCAACTTTACATGATGACGGACGCTCTACTCATTCGGCCACCCCGTCTGGTCTGCCAAATTAGTTGAGCGCCCACTTCCCATTTGGCAGGTCGGGAGATTGGAATCCAATGTTCAAACCCTAGCCGAGTCAAACCGATGACTTAGAAATTAATACTTGTCGTTAGTTAGCCCGGTGCTCGGCATTACAGATAGGAGCAGTGGAATGAGGAAGACCAATTTCTTTTGCGATTGAAATTTACCCTGCTTAAGCAACAAATGTAACAAATATTTCATAGCACAGACACATGGGGTTCAAGGTAATGAATGCGCAGAACCCCTATGATGCAAATAGACATGATATCTTTCACATATCATGGGCTCCGACCCTGGTCGAGTCAAACCAATGACTTTAAAAATGCATACTTGTCGCTTCCTAGCCTGGCGTTCGACATTGGTCGTAATGCTCGCATTGCGGTTGATGCGAGGCGAGGGAGGACCCCCCCCCTCTTTCTCCTCCAGCCGTTGGCCATTACATAATCGCCTGCGCTTCCTTCCCTTAAAGCCAGCCCCCAGGCCGCCTCAGGCCACTCGCCCTCCTGCCTCCAGACACTCCGCTCCTCCATACACTTTTTTCCCCACCCACCATCCCTATACACCAACTCTCCATCATAGGGTTGAGGGCTCCTCGGATCCACCTCCTGGGCCCAACTATTAACATTACTCCGATTGACATTGACATATTTCAATCCTGATACCTCATATATCTCATGATGATGCCTCATATATTATACGTTATATATCTTTATACTCATGCTAATTACATGTTGATGCCTCATATATTCCATTATATATCTATGATACTCATGCTTGATGAATGTACTTATCCATGTTTATCCCGGCATTTCTAAATAAAATGCCTTTTTATCCACTCATGCCTCCTCGTCCTTCCTTGTCGCGCATCAATAGGATAAGGCAAGGAACAGTGGAATGAGGAAGACCAATTGTCTGTGATTGAAATGTCCATTGCTTAATCAGCTAATGTATCGTAACAATTTCAAAATGACACATTTCCACGACCGTCCACCATGCTTATGGAACGCCGCCTTTAATAACATTCACTCACACAACGCGTCAGGCCCGTCGGAACCACGTGACTTCCGGTTATGGAGACAAGGAAGTCGCCTCACGCTGTGTGATATATTGCAGCATAGACAAGTCCAGAGGTTTGTTTGCTTGTTGTTGTTTCACATCCTAGCAACATCTAGAGTCATATCAGGATCGGTACCGATTTGTGACAGTGTTCACTCATGGCGACTTTATAGTACTGCCCCACTGGGATGAGACCAGGCCACTGGCACCATGACCCTATATCCCACATAGTCACATTATCCTGACACTGAGCTAACCAGTCCATGTCCGATCCTATTAATGCTGACCGCCGAACTAGGTAGCGACAAGTATCAATTTTTGTAAGTCATTTGTTTGACTCGGCTGGGGAATCGAACACACGGGAGGCCTGCGTTCTACGGATTCGGCCAACACGTCTGATCAGCTCAGCCAGAGTTGACTAAGACTTAGACTAAGGCCGTAATCGATTAACACGACCCAGGCGACTCGGGTCACCTGAGTCATCAGAATTTCAAATCAAACACTGCGAGTGGAGTTGAGAAATACACTTGCCGTGTGCAAAATGACTCGACCCCAGTAACCCACCTCTTGGCTGGGGTTTGCTAGGAGCGATGACGTCACATCTGTGCTGGTACCTGTAGGATAACAGCTACCAGTACAACTCCTATGTGTTGTTTTAATGCTTCTTTTTTAATAACCCAGATTGTCAGCTTCTACAATCATGAAATACTTTAAATCCTATTTTGCTATACATATATCGGTTATTGAAAAAAAATATTAAGTTTTAGATTAAGCCACCATTTTTTCCACCCTGAGCGTATTCGTTTATTCAACCTGAGTGTGTAGGATGTGTGCATGCGCCACAAGTTGATTAATCAATTACACCCTGAGAATGTCCTGGGTAGCAGCAACAACTGACACCAGCAACAACAACAACCAGCAACAACAACAACAAATTGTGGTGTTCACTGTGGTAGAGTGGTTAGAGTATGTCACGTTTTTCTAGGTCAGACTCCTAATCTGAAGGTCGATGATTTGATTCCCCATGCCATCACCTCTGCCAAATTGGTTTTCCACCGCTGCGTATAACTTACAGCGTCATCAAAGGCCAGTTGCTCTCACACCAAGTCTATGTGGTGTGGGAAGTTAAAAATCCCTTGGGTTGGTGAAACTAAAAGTGTAGGCGCCGGATTTCTATGTGGTGTGGGAGGTTAAAAGTCACTTGGGACGGTAAAACTAAAAGTGTAGGCGCCGGATTTCTATGTGGTGTGGGAGGTTAAAAGTCACTTGGGTGGGCGAAACTAAAAGTGTAGGCTTCGGATTTCTATCGACCAACTGTCTGACAGTGAAAACAAGACTATTCAGACTATTATCCATGATAGGCAGTATAAACTTATAAACCCCTACACAGCCTGTCTTGCGTGCACACACAGGTGCCAGCCATACAGCTCAAGCTACTTGTTCTAGAACTTTCCACAGGCCTTCATACAGATAACATATATTATAATAATGGAACTGGAGTAGGTTATTAGTTATTGCACAAGAGAAGACATATGTAGCTGGATTGAGTAGACACTCTGGCTGGCCGAAAAGACTTACCTGTTTATTCACAAAGATAATTAAAGCTAGAGTTTGGAATCAAATGCGCCCAATGCAGGGGATTACCGTTGAACCCTGGAGAAAGCGCGCCAAACCCCTACCTCGGAGCAGGCCAGCTGCGCCCCAGGCTGCTGTAACTGTCACATCAAAGCCCGCGCACCGATAGGAAAGGCACGAGTTCGAACCCTAAATGCGACAAGCAAACTAGTAAAATGGTTACATCCTTAATAATATTTGTATAAATGCTTATACTGCACATATAAAAACTCCATTTTATATTTCACATACATTTTCAATTTTTTTAAACCCAGCAAAATAACAACTGACCTGAATGTTCACTCCTGGTATCAGCAGCGTCCCGCTTGTTAGTAATTCCGCCGCTGGTCTCGCGCCTGTCGTGCGTTCCGCCGGGGCGCGGCCTGCCATCGCGACTCTCGCGACTATCCCTGCTGTCGCGAGAGTCGTGGCGCGGGTGGTGGTGATTGTTGTGTAGTGTGCGGCGCTCGGGGTGACCCCTGTGCGTAATACTCCTGTTAGGGGGGGCCCGGCCTCGGGCCATGTGACTCCCCGCGTAACCATGGTTACCGCCGCGGTGTGGGGAGCTGTGCAGGTTGTGGTGGCCACGGCCGTTGTTGGCGTTGTTGTTGTGGTTGTTGTTGGTGTTGTGGCCTAGCAAACCCTGGAAAAGGAGAATGGAAATTTGGTTAGGTTTTTGGAATTTTATTTTTGTATAACTGTTGCATAATCTGGTGATAGGCCCCGCGCAGGAGGCGGCGCGGTGCATGATGGGCCCCCCCCCCCCCAGCCAGACAGGGGTGGGGGTGGTGCTAGACACTATGGGCATTATTACACGCGATAAAGGGTTTATCACTATCCATATACATATTATTTATCTATCTATATATAATACCAAACAGTGGTTAGGTTTTAGGATCATTCTGCCCACTACTCCTCTGTTAATCAGCGCTGCTAATGCGTATCATCGTTTTCCGCTGATGCTTTGCCATGTAGCATGTTTTTTGTGCCTACCGTAAACATTTCACATTAATTTTGATGGTTTTTTACTAACTTTGGTCACTTTGACCAGAGTGGTAACCACGAGTGTTGTTAACTCCGCCATTAGATAACGACACCGATATGGTTTACCGCATAATGGTACTGTAGTGGTCTGCACTGACCTCTCAGGCAAGTAACCACATAGACAGGTAGGCATGGGGAGTGTGTTGATATCAGGGAGCCTAGGTGGTGTAATGGTTAGCACACTGGCCCGGAATGCAAAGAGATGTGGGTTCAAGTCCCGCTCTAGGCACAATATTTCCCATTTTCATCATCCCCACGACACTGGTTGCCGTGATCAGGATCCTGTACAAGCTTTGCGCTGTATGGTTGTTGAACCTACCCTGTGTATGTATGTGTTAGTGCATTGCCTGTATGTATGTAATTGTAAGCATTAAAAGACTTACAATTCCAGGGGGACGAGTGTAGTGGTCTGCACTGACCTCTCAGGCAAGTAACCACATAGACAGGTAGGCATGGGGAGTGTGTTGATATCAGGGAGCCTAGGTGGTGTAATGGTTAGCACACTGGCCCATTTTCATCACCCCCACGACAGTACAGATGGATTCCACCAGATGGCGGCACTATATTGAAACGGGACCGTGCACATGCCCGGAATATAGCAGAGAATGTAGATATATACACAGTCTCTGAATATAGGCTGAGACCATGAATATATTATAAAATATATATATATATATATATATATATATATATATATATATATGTTTGAAGTGAGTGCAGGGAGACTGTTGGTGTCGGTTCCCAGGAAAGGGGAAACAGAGAGTATCGGGAAAAGAGAAGGTGCCCAGAAGGAGCACGGAAACATTTAGGGACTATTCTTTATTGATATTCACATAATCACTTATATAGCACATATATATAATGACAGTTCAACACAGTATTGGTCATGGGATTGATGCAGAGCCTAGCTTTAAAAAATTTCCACATATTCAACTTTAACACAAAATCATTCGAGCAATATTTTGAATACATTTAGTGAGATAGCTTAAATACATGTAGTACTAACATACTTAATACGCAGAGGCAAGAATAACTTGGACTTTCTATCCACCCCCCCCCCCCCACACCAAAGAAAAACTTGCATACCCCCCCCCCCCCCCCCCCCCCCCCCCAAAGAAAAAGGCTTAATCATTAACAATGTATTATGGGAAAAAATACAGTAAAACTTCTCTATACCGACCTCTCCACAGATCGACCACTCCCCTATATCGATGGCTTTATTTGGGTCCCAAGAACGTGTTACACAGTTTCTGAGAACAACCTATATATATGTGCTATGTATTTTATTATGTGTATATAAATCAAGAATAGTCCCTAATGTTTTTCAGTGTCCCTGTTCGGATATATCTCACTTCCCAACACCCCTATATACATATATATATATATGTATATATAAATATATACATATATAATATGTATATATATAATATATATATAAAATAGGGGTGTTTGGAAGCGAGATATATATATATATATAAATATATATAATATATATATATATTTATATATATATCTCACTTCCAAACACCCCTATATTATATATATATATATATTATATATATATACATATTATATATGTATATATTTATATATACATATTATATATATATATATGAGCCTGGCACAAAAGGTGCTAACTCTTCGTCTTTTTGTCCATTGTAACGATTGACACAAATCAGCACAGAAACGGTTACACTGAAAACAAAAGGACATTTGCTTCAAATCAATATGTATTCTATTGGCATTATGAAACACCATGCAAAAAACAAATCAGTTTATCCTGAGAAAATGAATAAGTATATAGTATGTTGATCGTTACAATGGACAAAGTTTGGTCCCATATTGCTTAGCACCTTTTGAGACGGTCTCATATATTTAATTATATTCATAGCGTCAGATTAAGTGACATTCATCAACAAAAGTAAAAACATGCAATTGTATAGGGAGCAGCGGACGGAGGGAGACCCATTGGACACAATTAAAGTTAATGAACAAATTAATATAAGCAAAAAGATTAAGTTAACGTACGGCCAAGCTATTTCATTTGGTGAGCGATATTAGAAGAACCAGAGGGGAGGGGGGGGGGGGTATATAGCGAGGAGAGTTTGAGGCGTGTGTATGTTGGGGGGGGGGAGGTTGTGGGGGGGAGGGGGTGGGAGGGTGGGGGGAGTACTACTACTAGTGAAAGTTCTTATCACGGACCTCTGAGACCGGTATCTATGACAACAGTATCGTAATACCGCAGTTAATTCCATTTTGCAAAGAGATCTGATATAGTGATACTGATAAACCTTATCTCTGAGGGCCCTCCGACTCAAAGGCTTGGTCATATATGCATACAGTAAAACCTCTCTAAATCGACCGACGATGGGACCGACTTTAATGGTCCATTTAGGTAGCTGGTCGGTTTAGGGAGTTTTTCATTTCGTTACAATGGTATTGAATGGGCAATCATTTGGGATCCAAATAAAGCGATTGATATAGGGGATTGGTCGATCTGTGGAGGTGGTCGGTTAGAGAGGTTTGACTGTATATATATATCGACCGGACGTGGTGGCCGAATCGGTAGAGCGCAGCTTCCCATGCGGAAGTTAGTTCGAATCCTAGCCGAGTCAAACCAATGGCTTATTAAAATGATACTTATCGCTACCTAGCCTGGTGCTCGGCATTTTATAATAGGATAGGACAAGGGCTGGGTAGCTCAGTGTCAGGATAATATGACTGAGTGGGATATCGAGCTTAACGCCTCAGATTAAAGGATAAACTTTTAGAAACCACAACAACTTAGATTTTATACTATATATCCATTGTCGCCCTGTTTATGCTCATGGAATATGAGTGTGGGTAGGCCCTACTGTTGGACTTGAGTTAACGCCTTTCGGGAAAACCTTCCAAAAAGTCACCCCAGCACTCCTGCGTTACCTACACCCAAAAAGGAAAGTTTGTTTCAAGTTGCATAGTCCGATGGTTTTGAGTTTC
>CM059190.1:45787553-45829029 GCA_030323885.1 Branchipolynoe longqiensis | reverse complement strand
GGGAGTACTACTAGTAGTGAAAGTTCTTATCACGGACCTCTGAGACCGGTATCTATGACAACAGTATCGTAATACCGCAGTTAATTCCATTTTGCAAAGAGATCTGATATAGTGATACTGATAAACCTTATCTCTGAGGGCCCTCCGACTCAAAGGCTTGGTCATATATGCATACAGTTAAACCTCTCTGAATCGACCGACGATGGGACCGACTTTAATGGTCCATTTAGGTAGCTGGTCGGTTTAGGGTGTTTTTCATTTCGTTACAATGGTATTGAATGGGCGATCATTTGGGATCCAAATAAAGCGATTGATATAGGGGATTGGTCGATCTGTGGAGGTGGTCGGTTAGAGAGGTTTGACTGTATATATATATATATCGACCGGACGCGGTGGCCGAATCGGTAGAGCGCAGGCTTCCATTGAGGAAGTTAGTTCGAATCCTAGCCGAGTCAAACCAATGGCTTATTAAAATGATACTTATCGCTACCTAGCCTGGTGCTCGGCATTTTATAATAGGATAGGACAAGGGCTGGGTAGCTCAGTGTCAGGATAATATGACTGAGTGGGATATCGAGCTTAACGCCTCAGATTAAAGGATAAACTTTTAGAAACCACAACAACTTAGATTTTATACTATATATCCATTGTCGCCCTGTTTATGCTCATGGAATATGAGTGTGGGTAGGCCCTACTGTTGGACTTGAGTTAATGCCTTTCGGGAAAACCTTCCAAAAAGTCACCCCAGCACTCCTGCGTTACCTACACCCAAAAAGGAAAGTTTGTTTCAAGTTGCATAGTCCGATGGTTTTGAGTTTCTGTCATTTTCTGAGTTAAATATATTAAATTGATTGTTATAGCTTCCCTTACTTTAGTTTGAACTAACGTTTATTTTAAATTGTCTAACTTTTGAGATATTTGAAGTGCAACCATACACAAATAATTTTGGCAAGCACGCCGAAACTCTGACACCATAGGCTTCTGCAGTAACAGGTTCTATTAAATTGGCTCTGTATGCCCTTCTATATGGTGACAAGTGATTAATATGTGCACCAGTATCTAAGTTGGATATGTAGAATCAAATCTGGATAATTGTTTTGTTTTTGAAAATTTGATGTTTTGACAGGATGACCAACATCTTCAAAGGTGGACACTCTACCGCTCCCTTTGAGTGCCTGTCACACTATGTCGGATTGAGCAACGGACAGAGTTGTCTAGCTTGGTGGCATTCGGGGGGTTATAAGTATCAACATGTATTAAAATGTGTCAAATTGTTGCGATATCGGGTCTAAGAATGGAAATGAAATGGACATGAAATGGACATGAAACAGACATGAAACGGACATGAACGGATAGCCAACGGACGAAACAAACTCAAACCGGACAAGACCCGTAGACGTCAATCCGGCGGCATCCATTCCAAGTTTTGTGCATGTTCAAAACTTCTAACAGATCGGGCCGGATATCAATGGATATGCAACGGACACAAACCGGACTTTGCCAGATATCAACAGACTTTGTTCGGTTTCTTTCCGTTTCCCCCAATCAGGTGATGTGTGACAGGGCCTTTACCTACACCCAAAATAACCTGTTATATTTATATCACCAACCAGCAAATTATCCTATCCTACCAGCCAGAAAACGTCGTTAAAAACGGTGGGTGATCAAATATCTTTTAATATATGTTTAAAAAAAATTAAATGCATATCAGAGGCCACTAAATTTTCTTCATTGTGAACTCGGGATAGTCATATCTGAGAAGAACATTGAGTTGCAACTTGAAATCACATAAGTCGGTATGGCAAACTTTAAAAGTCACACTGCAGCTTTAGATTTCCTGTGACCAACTGGCCTCTAGCGCCTCTGCCACCAGGGCCCGTATTCATGAGCTTGGGGTACGCTTATCCGGAGGGTAGGCTTAGCCGTTGGGTAGCTATCCCGCGGTTTAACGGCGGCGGTTAATTAGGGCAATCGGTATTCACCAATGTCTTAGCCGCCGCGGATAGCTAACCGTAAGTTTATTTATAGATTTGGGAATTCCCTCGAGTCGACAATATGAATAACACCGCCAATGCGGCGCCGGCGTTAATATCGGTTCGAATTTAGGGTTAAATTGATAAGATTTCACTTATTGAGTATGTAATTCTGTTAAATATGACTGCATTTAATAGATTAGGGCGTAAGAAATTCACGCCGATTCGGCGGCGACGGCGGCGACCATTTTTACTTGATGTCGACAGTATGGATATCGACGTCGCTGTGGCGGTGGCGATTTGTTTACTTTACATTCGTCGATTCGAAAATATTAATATCGCCGCCTTTGCGGCAGCAGCGTTAATTTCGCTTCGGATTTAGGGTTAATTTGAATAAATTTCACTTATTGCGTATTTAAATCTATCAAATATGATCGCATTGAATAGATTCAGACACAGGCTCACTAACCCCTCGGGATAGTCCCTTACCCCTGAGTCGAAAGTGGGGTAGGGTACCCCCAGGTTAGAGCCCCAGGGTAGCGCTACCCCACGCTCATGAATACGGATTTTCCACCGTTAGCCGGGGGGGATACCACTACCCTCGGTTAGAGCCCTACCCCGAGCTCATGAATACGGCCCCAGCTGTATACACCCGCAAGCTGAACAATGCACCACCATTAACACAGACTCAGGTGCATTCCAGGCAGCTCCAGCAGTACCAACCAATAACTTCTAGAACGTTCCCAGAATAATATTTGCATAATATGCCTTATACCACATATTTTGTGATGCCCCCACCCCTTCCCCACCCCTCAACCCCCACCCCTCAACCCCCAACCCACCCCACCCCTCAACCCCCACCCCTCAACCCCAACCCACCCCACCCCTCAACCCCCACCCCACCCCTCAACCCCACCCCTCAACCCCCACCCCTCAACCCCCACCCCACCCCTACCCATTGCCTGCGGGTCTATGCACGCTGTGTACCCAGAGGACTTAAACTATATGCACTATGCCACAATGACACCCAACAGTTATCTGATTTTGTCTAAAGTGGGATTTAATCAATAATTCTGAGCAATAAACTCACCACACCATTACCATCAAATGAGCATCATGAACAAAATTGTAAACACAGAGCAGCATTTTGTCATAAAATAGTGTGATGGGGGCCTTTCTCGGCCACCCGGAACTTGACCCTCACGCTGTCGACCCCCCAAGCAAGCAGGAGAACAAGTATGTTTGTTTCTCCGCTCACTGCGGCATCCACGATCAAGTGACCTGCCTCTGCCCTGCCAGGTCCTATGTCAACTTCCGGGGGAGGTTACACTAGCCGCACGCAGTAGGTGGCAGCCCTGTCGCGGTGCTGCCTGGCAGCTACCGTACCGCCACATATCACTATGAACTGCGATGGTAACGGAGCAGTCCCTGCTGCCACCGTATGGTAGTGGAGCTCATGTCTGGACTACTACAATAGCTTATATGTTACTAGGCTTACTAAGTAGTTCATAAGTTCATAAAACAAATTCTCACAGAACGCCCCCATACCCTCACCACCCGCTCCCCCCCACCCCCCACCCCCCACCCCAACCACTCACAGCTACAAGTTCTAAGACCAATAGAATACATCACGGTTAGGACTACGCATGCGCTGAAAACGGCGTTGGGAGCAAAGCAAAGGCGTACGCCCATTGAGTTTGCCGATACGCGTAGGGCAAAACTGGCATTTTATTCAAAATAAGTAGAAATACATAACAATTTGGCACAAACATGGATGGAAGAATGCAATATAATAATATAATGAATATGTTTAAGATACAACTCTCCATAATTAAGCATTTTGAGCTAAGAAACATACACATTCAGTCACTTTACAGGCTGATGTTTACATCACCATTGATTAGCCAGAAGTAATTCTTGTTCTAAATATTAAAATGCCAAATGTGTCAACAAAAACTTGTTTCAAAGAAATATATAACCAATATCTGATTAACCCTACTCATTTTCTATTTCTACATGTCATTAACCATAGAATATAAATAAAAACATGAATAAATTAAATAAAACTGACTCTGGCTATGGCTCTAACACTAGTCTGAGTGCCCAGATTTGTCTAAATCTAAATGCACATGACATAAGATGTGCTGCTTATACTTATATTGATGTAAATGCAATGCTGGATAAAAGATTAATATCTTAATTTATTATATATATTTTTTTAGTTGGTATTCTATGTTTCAAAGAAAAGCTGAGGTGAGCTGAAACTAGCACATTTCATAGCTGCATACAGTCTATTAGCATGTGCCATGTGCTTCTTGCGGCTTTGTTTTGCTCTGATGCATCCCACAATACACCGCGCCGCTGGAACCGTGATGTAGTCTATAAACAAAGGGACATGATGTTGACTGGATGTTGGAGTTTTACGTCCTGGCAACACCCAAGATCATATCAGAACTGGTACCGTCTTGTGAGCGTGCGCACTTATTGCGACTTTATAGTGCTGCCCCACTGGGAGACCAAGCTACCAGCACCATGACCTGATATCCCACTCAGTCACATTACCCTCAAGCCGAAATTACCAGGCCTTGCACTATCCTAATACAGTATAACCCAATTAAACCAAACTTGAAGGGACCCTAGAAATTTGTTTGGATTAACCGATCATTGGTTTAACAGAGCATTGGCTTCGACTTTGACTGACTCCCCCCCCCCCCCACACACACACACACACTGCAACCCACACACACACTCGCTTCCCTTGGTCCGGCTAGCCAACATACTCCCCCATCCCCTCCCTTTTCCCCCCCCCCCCCCCCCCCCCCCCCCCACACTATTGCTAACACTTGTCCAAGAAGCGTGGTGTAAGAGGCGGTGGGGTCTCAGATGACCAGATGATCAGATGACACATGCAAATTTGGTTTAACCGTACCGGAAGTGACCAGGGACGGACAATTTGGTTTGGATTAACTGATAATTTGGCTTAACCAACTTTGGTTTAACCAACTTTTATTATATGATAAATAGTAGTATTTTGCAGGGCCGCGGAAACAAAGTTTGGATTAACCGATCGTTTGGTTTAACCGAGCTTGGTTTAACGGGGTTATACGGGTAATGCCGAGCGCCTGCCTAGGCCAGGCTGGTTTTGGGTGGGGTCGTGCATTAAGCATTTGCCTCACAATGAACAGCCTGTATCACACAAAGCAAGCACCTACACACATTGCTCCATATAGTGTGTATGAGCAACTCAATGACCAGACCTCCCCTCCCCCACACACCCTCACACACACACACATACTGTCCACAGCAACACGCACCTCCAGTACCCACTGGGAGCAATTTTCCAGGTCGCCAGGGTCAGTGGGGGCGTTGTACTAAACAACAGAAGTATGCTATTCAGTGTGAATTAATTATGAGCAGGAGCATGCGCAACGAAAACAACGGACGCGGGGGCCAGATCGGGGTTCGATTCTCGATCGAATCAAACCAATGACTTAAAAAATTGATACATTTCGCTTCCTAGCCATTAATAGGATAGGACAAGGACTGGTTAGCACAGGATCAGGATAATGTGACTGTGTGGGATATCACATAATCAGATCATGGTACCAGCAGCCAGTGGGGCAGCACTATACAAGTTGCTGTGAGTGTGCACTGTCACAAGTCGGTACCCATCCTGATATGACCTTAGATGTTGCCAGGATGTAAAACGGCAACAAATAAACAACAAACATGCAACATTGGTTCATCTTCACAAAGTTCCTTCTGTCATTTATAATTCTTAGGAGGGAATATATCAATTAATTGCGATGCCCCATCCCTTCCCCACCCCTCATCCCCCACCCCACCCCTCAACCCCCACCCCTCAACCCACCCCACCCCTCAACCCCCACTCCTCAACCCCTCAACCCACACGTTAACCTCCCCTCAACCCACCCCTCAACCCCCCACCCCCACCTCAACCCCCACCACAACCCCCACCCATATATATAATGCATAACGCATTATACAGGTATAAATGCTCGGAGGGGAATAAATATAAATGTTCTAGCTTCCTCCTGGGCTGACACTTGGGGGAGTCCCCCCCCCCGCCCTCCATCCCCCCGGGGTGATGTTTGCAACTGGGTGCCCCAGACCTGTGCACCCAGGGAAAACACTATCAGTATTCTGAAAGTCCCATTTACAGTATTTTAGATTTACTTTCAGTATTTTTTTTCAGAGACTTTCAGTAAAACGTTCAGTATTTGTACAGACGCGATCAGTAAATTTTAGTGCGATAAATAATATACCCACTTACATTTTATGGGTGAATGTTTAAAATCAACAACAAAATTGATCAACATATGTACATAGTTTAATGTAAAAATAAAATACAAAGAGGATAGCACCCCGCAAAAAACGCTATATGTACATCACATAATTATATGGGCACAGTACGTCATCACTATGAGGCTTTAGAGATATTATAAATACAAAAATAGAATAACAAACTCACAAACACAATTTTATATGAATTATACGAGCCTAAATACTGAAAGTTCAATAAACCCCCACCTCAGTCTTCGACTGCCTCGCTCTGTGACTGTACCAATTCGACTGGTGGCGCCTCCTAGGTGCGGCCGCCTCTCTAACCATTCATATATGCCTGGAACCGTCTCACCGATATATATATATGTCATGGGGGTGATGAAAATGGGAAATATTGTGCTTAGAGCGGGACTCAAACCCATATCTCTTTGCATTCCGGACCAGGGTGCTAACCATTACACCACCTAGGCTCCCTGATATCACCACACTACCCATGCCTACCTGTCTATGCGGCTCTCAGCCTGAGAGGTCAGTGCAGACCACTACACTCGTCGCCCTGGAACTGTAAGTCTGTTAATGCTTACAATTACATACATACAGGCAATGCACTTACACATACACAGGGTAGGTTCAACAACTATGCAGCGCGTAGCTTGTACAGGATCCTGGTCACGGCAACCAGTGTCGTGGGGGTGATGAAAATGAGAAATAGTGTGCCTAGAGCGGGACTCGAACCGACATCTCTTTGCATTCCGGGCCAGTGTGCTAACCATTACACCACCTAGGCTCCCTGATATCAACATAGTACCCATGCCTACCTGTCTATGCGGCTCCTTGCCTGAGAGGTCAGTGTAGACCACTTCATTATATATATATATATATATATATATATATATATATATATATATATATATATATATATATATATATTTAATATATATATATCCGGGATGAAATTGATATCTGGCAAAAAAAAGTGGAAATCAAGCTGAGACCTTGGCGCCCACCAACCAAGTCGTGGTTATTACACCAACGGAAAATTTCTGCAAAAACGCAGATCCCCCCCCCCCCCCCCCCCGGCCCCATCGGATTAGCACTGTCAGGGAATCGCGGGAAGTCAACTTTTGCTTGCTGTAACTATTTTATCATTCATGCCTAACTTTCTTGTTTTGGGTTTTATGTTCTAACACGTAAGGTCATATAAGAACGGGATTTGGACCAACCAATTGCTGCCATACATTGTTTGTTGGGGTTTTAGGTCCTAGCAACACCTATTGTCATATCAGGATTGGGGGGTTGTCCTATATATTGGCATTTTGTGAACGTTAATCGGTGAATAATAAAAAAATCGCTGAAATCCGCGAAATCGCGCAAATCTCCCATCCTTGATATATATGAGGAAAGTTGCAGCACTTGTTCATCGTCAATCTGCGATGGTTATTTAGTGAAACCCATGCCCGCTTTCACTGCGCCAGTAACCAATATGGAGAACGCCACAATGGCGCATTCAGTGCCCTCAAACAGTGCACCACGTGATACATGTAGAGCGGCCGTAGCCAATGGTTACCGAGCAGCCAGCGTCCGTGGTACTAACTGCACAATGCAGCTGGGCCCTGAGCGCTTGTTTGTTGGGGTTTTATGTTCTGGCAACATCTTGCACAATGCAGCTGGGTGTTATCTGAGCGCTTGCTTGTTGGGGTTTTATGTTCTGGCAACATCTTGCACAATGCAGCTGGGTGTTATCTGAGCGCTTGTTTGTTGGGGTTTTATGTTCTGGCAACATCTTGCACAATGCAGCTGGGTGTTATCTGAGTGCTTGTTTGTTGGGGTTTGATGTTCTGGCAACATCTTGCACAGTGCAGCAGGGTGTTATCTGAGCACCTGCTTGTTGGGGCTTTATGTCCTGGCAACATCTTGCACAATGCAGCTGGGTGTTATCTGAGCGCTTGCTTGTTGGGGTTTTATGTTCTGGCAACATCTTGCACAGTGCAGCTGGGTGTTATCTGAGCGCTTGCTTGTTGGGGCTTTATGTCCTGGCAACATCTTGCACAATGCAGCTGGGTGTTATCTGAGTGCTTGCTTGTTGGGGTTTTATGTTCTGGCAACATCATGCACAGTGCAGCTGGGTGTTATCTGAGCGCTTGCTTGTTGGGGCTTTATGTCCTGGCAACATCTTGCACAATGCAGCTGGGTGTTATCTGAGTGCTTGCTTGTTGGGGTTTTATGTTCTGGCAACATCATGCACAGTGCAGCTGGGTGTTATCTGAGCGCTTGCTTGTTGGGGCTTTATGTCCTGGCAACATCTTGCACAATGCAGCTGGGTGTTATCTGAGCGCTTGCTTGTTGGGGTTTTATGTCCTGGCAACATCTTGCACAGTGCAGCTGGGTGTTATCTGAGCGCTTGCTTGTTGGGGTTTTATGTTCTGGCAACATCATGCACAGTGCAGCTGGGTGTTATCTGAGCGCTTGCTTGTTGGGGTTTTATGTTCTGGCAACATCATGCACAATGCAGCTGGGTGTTATCTGAGCGCTTGCTTGTTGGGGTTTTATGTTCTGGCAACATCATGCACAGTGCAGCTGGGTGTTATCTGAGTGCTTGAATGTTGGGGTTTTATGTTCTGGCAACATCATGCACAGTGCAGCTGGGTGCTGTTTGAGTGCTTGAATGTTGGGGTTTTATGTCCCAGCAACATCTTGCACAATACAGCTGGGCACTGAGCGCTTGTTTGGTGGGGTTTTATGTCCTGGCAACATCTTGCACAATGCAGCTGAGTGCTGTTTGAGTGCTTGAATATTGGGATTTTATGTCCCAGCAACATCTTGCACAATGCAGCTGCATGGCCCTGAGTGCTTGTTTGTTGGGGTTTTATGTCCTGGCAACATCATGCACAGTGCAGCTGGGCCCTGAGTGTTTGTTTGTTGGGGTTTTATGTCCTGGCAACATCATGCACAGTGCAGCTGGGCCCTGAGTGTTTGTTTGTTGGGGTTTTATGTTCTGGCAACATCATGCACAGTGCAGCTGGGCACTGAACACTTGTTTGTTGGGGTTTTATGTCCTGGCAACATCTTGCACAATGCAGCTGGGTGGTATCTGAGCGCTTGCTTGTTGGGGTTTTATGTCCTGGCAACATCTTTCACAATGAAGCTGGGTGGTATCTGAACGCTTGCACGTTGGGTTTTATGTCCTGGCAACATCATGCACAATGCAAGCTGGGTTCTGGGGTGGTGGTGTTTGAGTTATTGTTTGTTGGGGTGTATGTCCTGGCAACATCTCGCATAATGCAAGCTGGGTTCTCGGGTGGCGGTATTTGAGTGCTTGTTTGTTGGGGTTTTATGTCCTGGCAACATCATGCACAATGCAGCTGGGTGCTGTTTGAGTGCTTGAATGTTGTTGGGGTTTTATGTCCTGGCAACATCTTGCACAATGCAGCTGGGTGTTATCTGAGCGCTTGCTGGGTTCTGGGGTGGTGGTGTTTGAGTTATTGTGACTTATTAGTGCTGCCCCACTGGGACACCAGCGTGTGGGAACCATGCCCCAATTTCCAACTCAATTCACATTATCCTTATACTGAACCAACCACTCCTTGCACTATCCTAGTAATGCTAAGAGCACCAGGCTAGGTAACGACAAGTATCTATTTTGTAGGTTATTCCTTAGACTCGGCTGGAATTCTAACCGCGTTCGGTATATCATCTGTTTCTGTTTTCTCACGTGACCACAAGTGTGGTCACGTGTACAACAACAATTGTGTAAATTCACCCTTAAACTGACGTTGGGGCTCCTCCATATGGGTGGCCCCGTCCTGATATCATATTAGATGTTGCCAAGACGTAAAACTCCAACAACCCACCAACCATACGGGTGGTTTCGGTTTGGGTAGGTGCTATTGGAAGAACCAAATATGGGGAAGTAAAAAACCATCAACCCTAGAGCTAATAGCTACTGTAGCCATTGCTGTATATATTTATATTAAATATTAAATATTAAAGCTGCGTAGTTCGATGAAAGCCTCAAATTTTCGAAACCAAAACACTGACCTAGATTTGATCCTACATATTCAACTTAGATACTGGTGTAGTCATTAAGCACTTGTTACTGCATAAAATGGAATATCCAAGGTCACCGACAACATAGCCAACGTCACCCACAACACCCCTCCCCCTCCCTCCTCCAGTCATCCACAACACCCCCCTCCCACCTCCTCCCGTCACCCCTGACACCCCTCCATCCTCTCACATCCAGTCACCCAGAACACACCGTCCCCCTCCTCCCGCCTCCAGTCACCCCCAACACCCCTCCCCCTCCCTCATCTAGTCACCCACAACAACCCCTCCCCCTCCTCCCGCCTCCAGTCACCCCCAACACCCCTCCCCTTCTCTCCTCCAGTCACCCACAACACCTCCTCCTCCCTCCTCCCGCCTCCAGTCACCCACCAACCCCCTCCTCCTCTAGTCACCCACAACACCTCCCCCTCCTCCCGCCTCCAGTCACCCCCAACACCCTCTCCCCCTCCTTCTCTAGTCACTCCCAACACCCCCTCCCCCTCCTCCCGCCTCCAGTCACCCACAACACCGCTCCATCCATTTTGATCACCCCCATGACTGTCGTCGTGACCAGGATCCCATAAAAGCTATGCACTGTATGGTTTGTTGTTTTATGTTGTTTCTTCGTGGAACTCCCTCCCCCGCCATTTTTGTTTATTTGTCGCTTTACGCTGTTTCTTAATGGATTCCCCCCGGCCATTTGTATTTTAATCTGTTGCTTTACGCTGTTTCTTCATGGAGTACCCCAATAACATTTTTATGTTTATTTGTTGCTTTACGCTGTTTCTTCATGGGCCCCCCACTCCTCCCCCCCCCCCCACAACATTTTCATATTTATTTGTTGCTTTGCGCTGTTTCTTCATGGACCCCCCCCCCTTCTCGCCCACCATTTTTATGTTTATTTGTTGCTTTACGCTGTTTCTACATGGATCCCCCCTGGCCATTTGTATTTTTATTTGTTGCTTTACGCTGTTTCTTCATGGATACCCCCCATTTTTATGTTTATTTGTTGCTTTACGCTGTTTCTTCATGGATGCCCCCCATTTTTATGTTTATTTGTTGCTTTACGCTGTTTCTTCATGGATGCCCCCCATTTTTATGTTTATTTGTTGCTTTACGCTGTTTCTTCATGGATGCCCCCCATTTTTATGTTTATTTGTTGCTTTACGCTGTTTCTTCATGGATCCCCCCCATTTTTATGTTTATTTGTTGCTTTATGCTGTTTCTTCATGGATCCCCCCAATTTTTATGTTTATTTGTTGCTTTACGCTGTTTCTTCATGGATGCCCCCCATTTTTATGTTTATTTGTTGCTTTACGCTGTTTCTTCATGGATGCCCCCCATTTTTATGTTTATTTGTTGCTTTAGTGTTTTTTGGTATTGTTGCTTACTTATGGTCCATTTTTATGTTTATTTGTTGCTTTACGTTGTTTCTTCATAGATACCGCTCCCCCCCATCACCATTTTTATGTTTATTTGTTGCTTCACATTGTTTCTTCAATGGAATTGTAAGTATTTTAAGCGCTTTACGTATATATGTAGTTTAATTCTCACAATTACATACATGCAGGCAATGCGCTTACATATATATTTACATACACAGGGTAGGTTCAACAACCATACAACGCGTAGCTGGTACAGGATCCTGGTCATGGCACCAGTGTCACCGGGTGATGAAAATGGGGAAATATTGTGCCGAGAGCAGGATTCAAACGCACACTTCTTGCCGATTCAGCATTTAGCGCTCTAACTATTAGATTACCAAGATGATGCAATCACCCTATCGACACCCACCCATCTTTGTGGCTCCTTGCCCGAGAGGTCAGTCAGTGCAGACTACTACATTAGCAAAGGTAGTAAACTATTCAGAGGACTTTGCTGCAACATATAACAATCTATTCATAAGCTAAAGAAAATCAAAGGAAATTGATTAATTTTCTGCGTAAAAGTGGTTTTGAACAAGATCTATCAAAATAATGTCAGAAGCCTTCTAGGAATAGACATAGGCACACACACAAAACCTAAATCAGTGTGGAAGGTCGGGAGTTCGATTCCCAGTCGAGTCAAACCAATGACTTACAAAATTGATAATTGTTGCTACCTATCGCGGAGGCCACCATTAACAGGATAAGGACTGGTTAGCTTAGTATCAGGATAATGTGACTGTGTGGGATATTGAGTCATGGTGCTATATTAGCCTTGATCTCCTAGTGGGGCATCACTATAAAGTAGTCATGAGTGTGCACTGTCACAAGTCGGTACTCATCCTGACGTTAACTTAGATGTTGCTAGGACTTTTTTTTTTACCTCCAACAAATAAATAAATCTGAAAATGAAATTACAATTAATAAAATAGAAAAACCATCGGATATTTTAAATAAACTTACAAACAAAGAGAGACCTACCAGACAAGAATTCGATGGACTAATGGTTTACTACCGTAATGATGTTAAGGAGAAGGTAGTTGTCTGTGGAACAATATATGATTTAATGATTAACTTAACCAAAGACCCTATAATACTAAGACGGCTCACTCAGCCTGTACTGTGTAATCAAAATGATCAAACCCACCACTTGGTGCGCTGGCTGTTCTCTTGGTTAAACAGGTGCTATATTATATGTATAAATGTATATATGAATGTGAAAGATGTGTGATGATGATGGTGATGATGATGATGCTGATGATGATGTGTATTTGTTCATAGCAATTTCATATTGATGTGTATTCATACTTACCTATCTCATGTATAATATAATTGTATGTGTTTACATGTGAAACACCAACCAGCAGCCGGGCTGATCAAACCCACCACAAGGTGGCACTGCAAAATTTAAATTACCATGGGAGAGATAGGGAGTGAGCCGTCTTAGTATTATAGGGTCTTTGACTTAACTTAAAAAGGACGCGATGGCCGAATCGGTAAGAGCACTGGCTTCCTGAGCAGAAGGTCAGAAGTTCAAATCCCAGCCAAGTCCAACCAAATAAAATTGATACTTGCTACCTAGCCTGGTGCTTCGCATCAATCAATACGATAGGGAAAGTCCTGGTAAAAGTAATATATCAGGATAATGTGACTGAGTGGAATATTATGTAATGGTGCCGGTAGCCTGGTCTCCCAGTGGGAGGTTGGTTGGCTGTTGCAGTTTTACATCCTGGCAACATCTAAGGTCATATCAGGATGGGTACCAACTTGTGACAGTGCACACTCACACGGTGATTTTATAGTGCGGTCCCACAGGGAAATCAGGCCTCCAGCACCATGACCCAATTTCCCACTCAGTCATATTATCCTGATACTGAACTAACCAGTCCGTGCCCTGTCATATTAATGCCGAGTATCAATTTCATAAGCCATTGGCTTAACTCGGCTTGGATTCGAACTCCCAACCTTCCACACGGGAGGCATGCGCTCTACCGATTCGGCCACCACGCCCAATAAGAATAATTGGAAAAACTATGCCATTCATCTATTAAGCGGCTAAGAAGTCGAAGTTTGTTGACAAACTCCCATTGTACGCATATCCCACTATATGGAATACATGGTACCCTGTCATTGAGGTGAACGTCTCACGATCATGTTTTAAACACAAGATACAATCTGTAATAATAATAATAATAATAATAATAATTCCCTCACAATAGGCTCCCCGTGCTGCGTGTTGGGTACAGCGTGGAAATGGGACACCGGAAGTCGCAGGTGCAGCGGGCTGAATGATTCCCTGTGATCTGATTGGCTGAAGCCTATCAGTCGGGCGAAGTGAATGCGATTGCGGTGGGCTACACTGGTGCTACACCTGTGCCACTACTCGCAGGCCGCAGTCTGGCATAAGGCGGTCAAATTACGTCAGGGGACCAGTGTATGCACCGCACGCAAAGCCGCAACCAAAATGATGCTTTCCGCATGAATTACCACCACCAGGGTTCTCAATGTGATCACCAACAAGTACCGAACAATTGATGCAAGATATCAGAGCTTCAGTTCTACTATGAATTCCACCAGCAACCGGTCAATAGTGTAATGCGACCTCTTTTTCCATTGTTTTCATCGCAGAAAACTTTAAAAAAAATTTGTAATGATCTGTCAAATATTCTGCTCGTGACCACTCTGCACAGCTGCTGCAGCGACAACCAAACTAGAAGGCACCATGTGCGGGCACGCCTCGCATTGTGGCATAAGGCGGTCAAATGACGTCAGGGGACCAGTGTATGCACCGCACCCACAACTGCAACCAAAACGAGGCTTTCCGCATGAATTACCGCCACCACATTTCTCAACCTGATCACCAACAAGTTCCGAATAATTGATACAAGATATCAGAGCTTCAGTGCTACTATGAATTCCACCAGCAAGTGGTGCATAGTGTAATGCAACATCTGATTTCATTCTTTTTATCATGTAAGAAAAAAATCTTGAAACAAATACAATGTGTAAAATATTCTGTTTATGACCTTTCTGCAGCGACTACATAACTAGAAGGCGCCACATCACGCGCAGGTGTGCCCCGCAGTGCAGCATAAGGCGGTCAAATGACGTCAGGGGACCAGTGTTTGTACTGCACACGCACCCACAACCAGAGCAAAGCTTACCGCCATGTTTCTCAACATGATCACCAACAAGTACCGGGTAATTGTTGCAAGATATCAGAGCTTCAGTGCTATTAGGAATTCCACCAGCAAGCAGTCTGTAGTGTAATGCAACCTATTTTTTCACTCTATTTTTATCACGTCACAAAACAAATATCTAAAGGCCCAGGGGAACCGGTACTGTACGGCGATGTCCGGTACCCATCCGGCGGTGTCCGGTGGTGTCCGGCGGTGTCTGGTACAAGTTTTGAACATGCACAAAACTTCTACCGGACACCGCCGGACTGACGTGTCCGGTTGGTGTCTGGTTTTGTCCGGTACATGTCCGGTACCTATCCGTACATGTCCGGTACCCATCCGTTGGTGTCTGGTTTTTCCGTTTTGTCCGGTACATGTCCGGTGCCCATCTGTTATGTGTCCAGTTCTCCTCTGGTTCTCATCCGATTCTCATCTGGTTCTCGTCTGGTTCTCGTCCGGTTATCGTCGGGTACATGTATGGTACATGTACGGTACTTGTCTGGTCGCCCGGCGGCAATTGACCCAATTACTCTCCATTTCGATACACTTCGATACATGTTGTGTACCGGAGAGCACCGGACTAGAAAATTCTTTGTCCGGTGGTCTCCAGTACTCAGTCCGGTACAGTGTGACAGGCGCTTAAGAGAAGTACATGCAAAATATTCTGTTCATGACTGTCAACGATTCACCCCTACCCAACAATAGGAGGTAAATGACACCCCTGCTTAAAGCTGCATAATCCGATGAAAACATAAAATTTTCAAAACCAAAACAATTATCTAAATTTTATTCTACATATCTAACTTAGATAGATGCTGGTGCGCTTAATAAACATTTGTCATCACATATAAGGGGATACTAAGTCAATTAATAGAAAGTGTTACTGCAGAAGCCTATGGTGATAGAGTTCTGGCAAGCTTGCCAAAATTAATTTAGCATGTTTCCATTTCAAATATCTCAAAAGTTAGTGATTTAAAATAAAAGTTACTTCAAACTAAAGTAAGGTAGATTATAATGAACAACCTAATATGTTTATCTCAGAAAATGTGAGAAACTCAAAACCTTCGGACTATGCAAATATAAATCTGAGCAAAAACAGTTTCAGTATAAATTAACTGGAGGGGGTGGTGGTACCAGTGTGCCGTCTTTATCTTCATTGGTGCAGAGTTGGTGAAAATGGGGAGAATGCAAAAGGACAAGATGGCGACGGCAGAATGCTCTCGGTTTGACTTTTTAAGTCAATTGAGCTAGATGTTTTATCATATCTTTCAAATCAAGAGTAGCGGGTAAATATGAATATGCATGTAAAGAATATATTTTGTTTTCTTAAATTCAAAATTTATTTGGTCAGTTCATTTATACCCGAGTCACATGAGGCCTGCATTCGCTTATGATCGATTCGCGACGTCAAAACGTTCTACTAACGTCCTCCTTATGCCCTCCTTATGCACTTGCGCCGCGAGGTTGCCAACCTCCCGGCGTCCATTTCGGAAATTTTGGACGCAAGGAGGTTGCAAGTGCAGCAGCTGTGTTGCAGCTGCTGCACTTGCATCCTCCTTGCGACCAGTCTGGTCGGCGCTATTCAAAAATGGTTGGCGACCTGGCGTCGACCTGGCGCCGACATGGCGTCGCCAGGTAACCGACCTCTTGGTTGGCGAGTTGGTGACGATCTGGTGCTGACATGGCACCGATCTGGCGCCAACCTAGTGGCACCAAGTGGCTCATGCAATGCCGCGCTTGGTTGTTAGTCGGCACCAGGGTGCTGCCTTGGTGCCGACCCGTCACCGCCTTGGCGCTGACCCCTCGCCGCCTTGGCGCTAAGCCCTCGTCACCTTGGCACCGACCCGCACCTGCTTGGTGTGGACCCACGCCGACCCCATGCCGACCACGGTTTTGAATCGAGGTATCGAGTGGGACGCTGGGTGGTTGGTAACCTTTTGGGAGTAAGGAGGTTGGCGGTGAACGCAGGCTCTCATGTGACTGGGGTATCACCCACCCGTTCACCACTTTTTCTAAAGGGTTGTTCTTCACCCCTACTCTGGGTAAGGGTGAATCTTTTATCTAGCTCTTGACCAGCTCGACAGCGACTACAGAACTGGTTGGTTGGTTTTTGGAGTTTTACATCTGGGAAACATCTAAGGTCATATCAGGACATGCGTTGACTTGTGACAGTGCACACTCATGGCAATTTTATAGTGTTGCCCCACTGGGAGACCAGGCCACCAGCACCATGACATGATATCCCAGCCAGTCACATTATCCTGACACTGAGCCAACCAGTCCTTGCCCTATCCTAATAATGCCGAGCACCGGGCTAGGAAGCGACATGTATCAATTCTTAAGTCATTGGGATTACAGAACTAGAAATGGGGGGAAGGCGATGAGATCAGATGCGTGAGGATTACTCGGTGAGCCAAGAACTTGTCTCACTTTTCTTCGGAATAAGCGGATTGAGCGAGCAGCTTGGAGGCAGTGGGGTACATGGCCAAAGGGGGCTCAGTCAGGGTATCGGTTGGTTGGTTGTTGGAACTTTATGTCCTGGCAACATCTAAGGTTATATCAGGATGGGTACCGACTTGTGACAGTGCACACTCATGGCGACTTTATAGTTTCTGCCCCACTGGGAAATCACACTGCCAGCACCATGACCCGATATCCCACACAGTCACATTATCCTGATACTGAGTGAACCAGTCTTTTGCCCTATCCAATTAAAGCAGAGCACTAGGCTAGGTATTGACATGCATCACATTTTGTAAGTCATTGGTTTGACTGTCGGGATTCGAACCCAGGACCTCCTGCATGGGAAGCCAGCTAGCGTTCCTACCGACTTGCCATCCTGTCCGGTGTTCACACTTCTACAACACTATCATTACATTTTCATTTAACTAGTCTATTCGTCATGAAAATCATCCATGTAAATAATTAACTGTCAGCATCAACAACTGCTAGGCCAGTTGCTGGAGGGCAGCGGACCGTATTTTCCGTTCCAACTAGTGGTCCATAACTTGTTCATCAAAGGCTGTGGTATGTGTTGTCCTGTCTGTGGGAAAGTGCATGTAACAGATCCCTTGCTGTAGTAGCCTATGTGGCGGCAGCGGGTTTCCTCCAAAGGAATATGGTGGAGGATGGAGGGAGAGTAGGGGTGAGGGGGGGGGGAGGCAGAAGGGGGGGGAGGAATGGGAGAGTGGAGGAGGAGATGGTGGAGGAGGAGGAGGGGAAGGGGAGGAAGGGGGAAGAGGGAGGTGAAGGGGAGGGGGGAGGAAGGAGGGGAGGGGAGGAGGAGGGAGGAGGGATGGGAGAAATGGTGGAGGAGAGTGGTGGAGGAGAGGAGGGAAGGGGAGGAGGGAGGAAGAGGGAGGGGAGAGGGGAGGAGGGAGAGGGATGGGATGGGAGAAGGAGGGGAGGAGGAGGAGGGAGGGAAGGAGGAGGAGGGGGAGGGAAGGGGAGGAGGGAAGAGGGGGAGAGAGGGCGGAGGAGGGAAGAGAAATGGAGGAGGAGGGGGAGGACGGGGAGGCGGGGAGGGGAAAGGGATAGTGGAGGAGGAGAGTGGTGGAGGAGGAAGGGAGGAGGAGGGGGAGGAGGGGGGAGGCGGGAGGAGGGGAACGGGATAGTGGAGGAGGAGAGTGGTTGAGGAGGAGGAAGGGAAAGGGAGGAGGGAGGAGGAGGGAGGGGAGCAGGGGGATAGGGAGGGAGGATGGAAGGGAGGGGGATAGAAGGGAGGATGATGGTGGGGAGGATGAGGATGGAGGGGAAGGAGGGGAGGGGAGGAGGAGGCTGGGACGAGGAGGGGGGGGGGGGGGAGAAGCAAGAAGAAAAGAGAAAACGAATGAGATTTTAATGGGGTTTTTAAGAAGAAAGCATAGAAATAGAAGGATAAGATTTGTTTTGTTCGTTTTGTTTGTTGTAGTTTTACGTCCTAGCAACATCTAAGGTCATATCGGGACGGGGGAAGGAGAAGAAAAACAACTTCAGGAAGGTGTATGCTAGTGGACAATTTTATATATATATAACCAACAATATATATACTTAAAAATCCTCCGATATGACTGACACTTGTCAACATTCGGTGGAGGTGAGAAGGGCCGTAGGTGGCGCCACTGGTACCGTGTAGTGCTAAGTATTACAGAGTATAGCAATATAATAATAATTCCCCTACGTGTCTTTGTACTTGCATAGTGCATTATACATCACATATATGATAAGAGACAGTCACTGATGTTGGTTGTATATATATATATATATATATATATATATATATATATATATATATATATATACTTCGGTGCAACTGACACTGGTCTACATCCGGTGGAGGCGAGGAGGGAAGGTGGAGCCACCGATACAGTGTTGGTCTTACAGAGTGTAACAAATAATAATAATAATTAACCGTTAGGTATTTTTATACTCGCATAATTCGTTATACATCACATATATATATATATATCGCTTCCAAGGTCACGTTGAAACGACCTCGTCTGTGATTATATAAGTTGTCTTGTTGTTTTTTCTTGAAGATTTATACTGCCATCAAAGTATCATGGATAAGTCTGAATAGTCTTGTTTCACCATAGGACAGTCCATTGATAGAAAGCCAGAGCCTACACTTTTACCGACCGAAGGGGTTTTGAACCTTCCACACCACATAGACATGGTATGAGAGCAACTGGCCTTTGATGACTATAACTATATGTTATACACAATGACGGAAATCCAAATTGGCAGAGGTGATGGCATTGGGGCATGTTCTTTTTTTGTGTAAACGTTGCGGAGAGTGTTTGGTAACACAGGCCTCGCGAATCGGTTAATTAGTAGCAGGACCCCCCGGTGGTGACGGTGTAACCAGGTAAGGACGCTCCCCCCCCCCGGCTGTTCGCACTCTGCCTGTGGAGACACCTGCCACCAATGGGGGTTGGGGGGAGGGTGGGGGGCATGTGGTGGGAGGGACTCACAGAGGGCAACTACCGTAAGCTAGGATTCCTTACACACGGTATCCGGCATGCGGCATGCGGCGTGCGGCGTGATTACGGGAAGGGTCCTTTCACCCACACCCACACCCACACCCACACACAGTGTCAGGTTTCCTCACCACTGTTCTCTATGGCAAACGCAGCAGCATTCGCATTCGCATGCCGCACCGATCGGTACATGGATTGACTTCAGTATTCGCATGCCGCATGCCGCATGCCGCATACCGCGTGTAAGGAATCACCCCCATTGACTTAGATGCTTTTCGATTTTTTGCCGCATTCGCATTCGCATACCGCATACCGCGTGTAAGGAATCCTAGCTTTAGCCTCCTCTACGTTCAACTACGTTCAACTAGGTCCACTGACGGCTATGTGACCACGGCATGCACGACGTGGAACGGCCATGGTTTTGTGCGGGTCAAAGTACACTAGAGTACGCTAGAGTACGCTAGAGTACATTAGAGGTATGTAAATTCAATGGAACCTCTCACTGGTGTAGCCTAAAGGCCCGGTCACATAGCCGTTAGTGGACATAGTTGAACGTAGGTGAACGTAGTGGAGGCTAATGCGGGTCAAACGTGGTGTAAGTCCATTAAACTACGTTGAAATGTGTTACGGTACAGCACCTTTTGCCAACAGTATGTTCAACTACGTTCAACTACGTTCAACTATGTTCAACTAGTGCGACTATGTTAGCCTCCACTATATAGAACTACATTCAACTATGTCCACTAACGGCTATGTGACCATGGCATGCACGACGTGGAACGGCCATGGTTTTGTGCGGGTCAAAGTATGCTAGAGTACACTAGAGTATGCTAGAGTATGCTAGAGTCCAATAAGAGGTACGTTCTACTGCGTTCGAAATTCAGCCTCTAATGTACCGCTCATTTGAACATGTCCAAAAATTAAATCAGAGATCATGGCTCACCCACGTTATTACCAAGTTAACATCACAGACAAGTATGGATGCCGATACGTTCAACTATATTCAACCACGTTCAACTACTTTCAACAACGTTAGCCTCCACTACGTTCAACTACGTCCACTAATGGCTATGTGACCGGGGCTTCAGTGGCCTATTATTTTTGTGCACATGCCAAAATTAATCTTTAAGCTGCTGCTACTTGTAAGTAGAGGTATGCAGGTATTGCAAGGTATGCAGGTATTGCAATACCTCAGGGAGTTTGACGCCCCTGCCCTGCACAGTTGTAAACCACTGCCTTGTGGTACAGGTTCTTGACAGAACCGAAGGCTAAGGGAGCAAACCCTAAACAGAAAACCATGTCACTGTGGCAGCATTAAGGGCGGTTCATGTATGGAACTCCCAACATCTCCCGAAGAGCCACTGCAGGAACAAATAGTTTTGCGCCTGTCTTGACATGTTCTTGACGGTGTGAAACCTCTATTTGCTCTGCGAGAGAGTGCCGCTGGTAACTTGCAAAACCCAGCAGCACTTACAAGTAGCAGCAGCTTAAAGACATCAGCAGCTCAAGGTGGCAAGCAGAGCCTAGAAAATGGCAGCTTTCATGAAATGTAAATGGAAAGAGGCAGTCAAGTAATGAAAGCAGTCTTTGTCGCATCGCGACCGACAGCATGATGATGATGATGATAAGTAGCTGATTTTGCCTTTCATATTATAATTGTGCATGTTATTCGTAACATGGGAAATTGACGGGGTGGAGAGTCGCCCAAATGACATAATGCTGGTGGCGCCACCTAGCCTCAAAACCCCAAACTGACCTGGCGGCCGCCATGCACTCCATCTGGTGGATTACCCTGAGTAACTCCACCCACCGCCTCCAGGGCTCGCTGACCCGACCAGACTTTGAATTTCCCAGCAAAACGGTCACGAGACCAACCTCGTCCAGGTTCAAACCATCACAACCGTTCCTGCCGCAATCAACGGAACACTGATCTAACTTCCCCCACCCACCCACACTGCTGATAAAACAGGTAACGGGTAGGGTTAAGGGTTTGAGTCCCACCCGCCATTTGACCTGTGAATAAAGAGACTGACATTTGACCTGATATATATCATTGTAGATTTGAACGTACTGATTGATTGATAATTGACCTGAACTAACCATTTAGATTGAACGTACTGATCCGCTCTGTTTCTGAATAAAGACTAACCACTATAACATCATGACTCCACCTTCGTAAATTAGCTGATTTTTGGGTGAGAGTGAAAATCGGAAGATTTGCACATGAAAATCGGGAGATTTGCACTTGGAATCGTGATATCGGAAGAGAACAGCCAAAATCTGAAGTCTTCCTACAAAATCGGGGCAGTTGGCGTGGCATCTCTGCGTATAATGGCCCTGTAGAGGCTGTGGGTGTCCCACAGTTCTATGTCAAGCGCCAATTATTTATTCATCACTCAAGGACCTGCTACTTGATGTTGCTTCCCCCCTGATGGCATGTCATCATCACCTCGGTGGTGGCAGGTCCAGGGTAACATCCATCATCCTCACTGGTCCTTCCATCTCACACCTTCACTCTCACACTCACAGTCACAGCATGTCCCACAGGATGCACTCAGCAACATATTTACTCACGGTATATACCAGCTCATATTTATATTAATATAATTAATTATATAACATATATATATATATGTATATATATATACCAGCTCACATTTATATTAATATAATTAATTATATAACATATATATATATGTATATATCATTGCAGCATCGGTACACAGGACGAGGAGGCATGACGTTGGGATAACATGGCATTTATTCCGGGCGTCCCCCGGGGGCATTACATGATGTGAGCGAGCTGGAGGCTGCATGGAGCAAAGTCATGGGGTGATCACGGTCAAATATGAGAGTGGGATGAGTGAGGCGAGACATATGAGCATAGGCGATGAACATGTGTATATAGTGGTTATTAGCGGGTAGCATAAATAACCTATTGTAATATAATATGATATGTAATTATAGTAATTGTTTAGTATAATTGTTATATTATATGGAGATATTAATTATGTGAATTGCTGGTTAATTAATAGCGATGTATGGTATAATGATAATATATATATAATTTCTTATGATTAAGTGCGAAGTGGGTGGGTGGGTAAAGAAAGTTAGGTGTGGTCAGTCCTGTTGTTGGGAGCGGAGTGACCAGTGGTGTGTGTGTTAGGGAGGGAGGTGCTGACCCGTGCACCCCGCAATGACCCCGAATGACCCCATGGTCATGCACCACCATTGCAGCATCGGTACACAGGACGAGGAGGCATGACGTTGGGATAACCGCTATGGCCAAACTAAACATTGGATTGCTTTATATATATAATTAAGGGCCTTAAGCCTAAATAGGCCTTATGCAGCTACTTAACCCATCTGCGGGGAGATTATATCAGACATATGAACAGAATTAACGTATAGATCTTTTGGCTAAAATAAGACAGTAAGTTAGGCTGATTATCAGTGACAGTGGCAGTGACACTAGCGCATCTGCTTAGTTCTGGATCAATTTAAACATATTACATACACCGTAAGGCGAGTAGACCAGCCAGTTAGTTGAAATAACCAAGTATTTGCTTTAGGCAGATAAACGCGGGAGGGGGCAAACCTCCGTATTTAGATAATACTCTGGCTGGCCGACTTTAGCCCGGAAAGGACACCGACGGACACGGACTACCTGCAGGCGGGACGAGAGGCAGCGGCGGCCCGTGGCTGGCCCAGGAAATTCACATGGAAATAATTATATATAAATTAACACGAAGGCTTGCCTTAAGCGGGGGTGGAATAGCCCGAAGGTTAAACATATATATATATATATATATATATATATATGTATATACATATATATATATATGGAGTGATAAACCCTCCTTGGTCAAGTCAGCATTACGTATTTACATACATATATATGTATATATATGTATATGTATGTAAATTTATAATAATACCACATAGAGATGAACCTCGATCCAACGGACTAATAGGGGGAGCAGTTGTCCGTTAAAGCCGTTTGTCCGTTGCAGCGACAACATTTTCCGGGGGCTCTACCCCACGCACATTCACCTTTACTTTACTCTGGGGATCTTTCATATGACTCTGGGGATCTTTCATATGCCTACGTACATAAATGACCCCCTTCTTATCCTTACTAGAATCAACATTAAACTTTACAGCATATTTTCTAAGCTTGTCCTTAGCCTTACGGATATCGCTCGGGAGTTTTTAACTTTCGGACCCTCTAGCGGATTGTGTCCATTGGATCCGGAATCCGTTGCATCGGTGTCCGTTGGATCGAGGTTCATCTATATATGGAGTGATAAACCCTTTATCGCGTGTAATATTCTAATAATGCCTGTAGTGTCCTGCACTCCCCCCTCCTATCCAAGGTGGGGGCAGAGTACTGGACTACCTTTGTTATTGACATTCACATAACTATTTATGTATATCTAGATACATAAATACATACTTTTCAAGTTTGTTATTTACATTCACATAACTATTTAATCCTCCGGTGCGACTGACACTGGTCAACGTCCGGGGGAGGTGAGGTGGGCCGAGATGGTGCAACCAGTACAGTGTTGCATCTTACGGAGTATAACAATAATAACAATACACACATACACATACCACAAACTTGTGTGTATTCTGTGTGTATTCCTGCCTTTCCCATGTGTGTGTTACGTGCGTGTAGGAGTGTGTGTGTACTACAGGCCCGGAGACGATTCATTGAACAGTCTAATCTCTGCGTTGTTATAACTAATTGACATAACCTAATTACACCAGCTGTCAAAAGAGTTATTAAACCAGGCGCTATGGTAATCAGGAAAAACAATGATGACACATCGAATAACTCCATCGCGCAATCACCAAACGCGCAACATTCGATATGACCGGACGCGGTGGTGGCACAATCGGTAGAGCGCAGGCTTCCTGTGCGGAAGGTCGGGAGTTCCAGTCCCGGCCCTTAGATGTTGCCAGGATGTAAAACTCTAACATCCAACCAATAGATTCCCGGCGGAGTCAAACCAATGACCTACACAGTTTATACTTGTTGCTTCCTAAATCCTAGCCTGGTGCTCGGCATTAATAGGATAGGACCAAAGACTGGTCAGGATAATGTGACTGAGTGGGATGTCGGGTCATGGTTTGGGCGGCCTTGTCTCCCAGTGGGGCAGCACTATAATAAAGTCGCCATGAGTGTGCACTGTCACAAGTCGGTGCCCGTCCTGATATGATATTAGATGTTGCCAGGACTTAAAACTCCAACAACCAACCAGTGTTACTGTAGTAACCAAGGGAGCCCGTATGCATGACGCGGTGTTAGCGACCCAAAACTGGTTTTGGCGGGGATTTCCAGTTTAGCGGCGAAAAGTCACTACGCAAGGAGCGGTGTTAGCGCAAACACACCGAGGGTAAGCTAACACCGCGTCATGCATACGGACTGGTCCAGTGTGAGGTGGCAGATGGGTCCCTGTGTGAGGCTTGTTCATCACCATTGTGTAATAACCTGTGTGGGGCACACACGGTCGATGGAGTGGGTGTGACTGGGAGTATTAAGGTGTGAACCTGTGTGTGGGTGTGGGTATGGGTGTGGTGTGCGTGTGGTGTGTGTGTGGTGTGGTATGAGTGTGGTGCAAGTGTGGTGTAAATGTGGGTATATATTAAGGTATGACTCTAGGTATGAGTGTGGTGTGAGTGGTGTGCGTGTGGTGTGTGTGTGGTATGAATGTGGTGTGAGTGGGATGAGTGTGGTGTGGTATGAGTGTGGTGTGTGTGTGGTGTAGATGTGGGTATGTATTAAAGTATGACTCTAGGTATGAGTGTGGTGTGAGTGGTCCGTGCGTGGTGTGTGTGGTATGATTGGGGTGTGAGTGGGGTGAGTGTGGTGTTAGTGTGGTGTGAGTGTGGTGTGAGTGTGGTGTGAGTGTGGTTAGTATGGTGTGAGTGTGGTGTGAGTGTGGTTAGTGTGGTGTGAGTGTGGTGTGAGTGTGGTGTGAGTGTGGTGTGAGTGTGGTTAGTGTGGTGTGGTGTGAGTGTGGTGTGCGGTGTGAGTGTGGTGTGAGTGTGGTTAGTGTGGTGTGCATGTGGTGAGTGTGGTGTGAGAGTGGTGAGTGTGGTGTGAGTGGTGTGAGTGTGGTGAGTGTGGTGTGAGTGTGGTGAGTGCAATATATTATATCACACATAATTTGTGTGACCAGAACACAATAAACAGCGAGCCCCACATGGAGCTAGCCGCCCACCACTGTGGGACATGTGGGTGATTAGCAATAGCAGTTAGAAGGCTCTCAGACCATGGCGCTGGGGCCAGGCGCCTACTGCGCCATTCAAAATGAGGCCGCGCCACCTGCGCGCGCACCTCAGTGACACGGACGCACGTTCCCAATCAGTCAATCGAGATCAGTCGGGGCGGCACCAATAGATTGTTTGGTTTTTGGAGTTTTACGTCCTGTCAACATCTAAGGTCATAACAGGACGGGTACCGACTTGTGACAGTGCGCACTCATGGCGACTTTATAATGCTGCCCCAATGGGAGACCAGGCCCTCCAGCATTATGACCTGATATCCTACTCAGAGCTTCCTTGACTTTATACTCATATAATTCTTATACACCACATAACCGCATAGCTGCTACATATAATATATTTATATAGAGTACACACCCATCAACGCGATTACCTAAACTGGGGTTTCCATCGGGGTAACTAATGCTGAACCCTAATTCTGGAGCAGGCAATATTTAAAGCTGCATAGTCCGATGAAAACATCAAATTTTCAAAACCAAAACCATTATTTAGATTTGATTGTACATATCTAACTTAGCTACTGGTGCACTTATTAAACATTTGTCGCCACATAGAAGGGAATACTGAGTCAATTTAATAGAACCCACCACTACTACTGAAGCCTATTTTTTTCTACATGCTTGCTAACATTAATTTGGCATTTTTGCACTTCAAATATATCTAAGCTTAGCCATATAAAATCAAAGTTATTCCAAAGGAAAGTAAGGTACATTATAAGAATCAACCTAATATATTTATCTTAGAAAATGACGGTAGAGCGCGAGCTTCGCGTGCGGGAAATCGGTTGTTTGGTTCCCGGTCGAGTCAAACCAATGACTTATAAAATTGATACTTGTAGCTTCCTAGCCTGGGCCCATATGCACGAATCGGTGTTAGGGCCGTAACCGCGGTTTGGCTAGCTCCACATGGCTAACGGTGGAAAATCCGTATGCATCAATCGGTGCCAGCGCTAGCCACCGACCGTACCCTAGGCTAAGCTACCCCAGTTTCAAATAAAGTTTAACTGCAAGCCGCGCCGGTTAGTGTGCCGGCCGCCGATATATTAGAGCCAAATCTATTCAATGCTATCATGTTGAACAGAATTACATACTCAATAAATGAAATTTGATCAAATTAACCCTAAATTCAAACCGATATTAACGCCGCCGCCACATCGGCGGAGAGATTAATATTGTCGAATCGACGAATGTAAAGTAAACAAATCGCCGCCGCCGCTTCGACATCGATATCCATACTGTCGCATATCAACAAAACACACATCGCCGCCGCCGCCACCGCCAAATCGGCAGCAATATATTAGGCCCAAATCTATTCAATGCTATCATATTTGACAGAATTACATATCCTAAAAGTGGTATTTGACCAATTTAACCCTAAATTTGAACCGATATTAACGCTGCCGCCGCATTGGCGGCGGTATTCATATTGTCGAATCGAGGGAATTCCCAAATCTATAAATAACTTCACGGTTAGCTACCCGCCCCGGCTTGGACATTGGTGCATACGGCTTGACCTAATTAACCAAGGCCCTCCTAGCCGCGGATACCTACCCCAGAGCTAGCGCCTAGCACTGGCTAAGCGTAACACCAATTCGTGCATATGGGCCCAGGTATTGGACATTAATAGGATAGGGCAAAGACTGGTTAGCTCAGTGTCAAGATAATGTGACTGAGTGGGATAATCAGCCATGGTGTTGGCGGCCTGATTTCCCAGTGGCACAGCACTATAAAGTCGCCATGACTGGCACTGTCACAAGTCGGTACCCATCCTGATATGACCTTAGATGTTGCAAGGACGTAAAACTCCAACAAAAAAGCAGAGATGATTGGCAAATGCCGGTGTACCATGACACTTCCTGCCCTACAATTAGCTCGCGCTGTGTGCTTTAGCTTGCGTGTAATGGGTAATAATGGCGATAATTAATTAGGCATGGCTTGTTTGTCATAGCGGTCACGTGGAGGTCACGTGGAGGTAGTGCTGACATGCATGTCTAAGCTGCGGCGTATTAATGTGAAAGCCAGGTGTGTTTTTGTTTGTTGGAGTTTACATCCTGACAACATCTTAGGTCATATGAGGACAGGTACCGACTTGTGACAGTGCGCACTCATGGCGACTTTATAATGCTGCCCCACTGGGAAATCAGGCTGCCGTCACCATGACCCGATATCCCACTCAGTCATATTATCCTGACACTGAGCTAACCAGTCCTTGCCCTATCCTATTAATGCCGAGTGCCAGTCTAGGAAGCGACAAGTATCAATTTTAAAGTCATTGGTTTGACTCGACCGGGTACCAAACTCCCAACCGTCCGAACAAGAGGCCCGCTCTCTACCAGTTAGGCCGCCGCGCCCGGTGCCAGGTGTGCTGTAGTGTTAATGAAGGGAGTGGGCATCTTGTTAAGTTGCACAAACATGGATGGAATGAGCTCAGCAAGTCTCATTGGTTTATTATAAATAGATACCGCCTTTCTCTCGTGCTACTTCCCCCCTCCCCCAACCCAGCTCTCTGCATTTGTAGTCTCGATCTCTGTCTCTGTAGTCTCTGTAGTACTAGTATCTGTCTCTGTAGTATGTCTCTGTAGTCTGTAGTCTCTGTAGCCTCTGTCTCTGTAGTCTGTCTCTGTAGTCTCTGTCTCTGTAGTCTCTGTAGTATCTGTCGCTGTATTCTGTCTCTGTAGTCTCTGTCTTTGTAGTCTATGTCTCTGTAATCTCAGTCTCTGTAACCTGTCTCTGCAATCTCTGTCTCTGTAGTCTCTCTCGATACGCTTTGTAGTCTGTCTCTGTAATCTCTGTCTCTGTAGTCTCTGTCTCTGTCTATGTAGTCTCTCTCTCTGTAGTCTGTCTCTGTAATCTCTCTACCTGTATTATCTGTCTCAGTAGTCTCTATCTCTGTAGTATCTGTCTCTGTAATATTTGTCTCTGTACTCTATATCTATGTAGTCTCAGTCTATGTAGTATCTGTCTTTGTCTCTGTCTCTATGCCCTCTGTCTCTGTAATCTGTCTGTAGTATATGTCTATGTAGTCTCCGTAGTATATGTCTCTGGCTCTGTAGTCTCTGTATTCTGTTTCTGTAGTATATGTCTCTGTATCTGTAGTCTCTGTAGTATCTGTAATCTCTGTCTCTGTAGTCTGTCTCTGTAGTCTCTGTCTCTGTAGTCTGTCTCTGTAGTCTCATGGCAACTTTTTAGTGCTGCCCCACTGAGAAACCAGGCCACCAGCACCATGACCCAATATCCCACTCAGTCACATTATCCCTGCCACTGAGCCAACCAGTCCCTGCTATTATATTCACCGTTACTTGGTGTCTGGATGTTATTATATTCACCATTATTTGGTGTCTGGATGTTATTATATTCACCGTTACTTGGTGTCTGGATGTTATTATATTCACCGTTACTTGATGCCTGGATGTTATTATGTTCACCGTTACTTGGTGTCTGGATGTTATTATATTCACCGTTACTTGATGTATGGATGCTATTATATTCACCGTTACTTGGTGTCTGGATGCTATTATATTCAATAATGCTGAACGCCTATATTTAATAATGCTGAACGCCTGGGTAGGAAGCGACAAGTATAAACTTTTAAGTCATCGGTTTGACTCGACCAGGGTTCGAAACTGTGGGCTCGAATCACACGATCTACGAAAACAGGACCCAGACACTCAACTCATTCGGCCATCCCGTCTTGTCCCTGTGCACAGGTTGTCATGCACAGCTTAATGTCACACCCTGATGGCGGCCATCGTCATAATTATTCCACCCGTCACTCCACCTGCCGAGCCTCACGTGATGGTATTCAGAGTGCCATGTTTGCACGACTCCTTCCCCTCGCGCTCCCCCCCCCCCCACCCCCCCTCATCCCCACAATCACCCAGTGCACGCTGTCAGATTTGGCCAGGAACCCAGTAACCAAGAAGCGGTGAACATCCTTATGTGTAAAAAAAAAACACCAGGTAACGGTGAACATTAAAACCTCCAGACACCAAGTAACGTTGAATATAATAGCATCCAGACACCAAGTAACGGTGAATATAATAGCATCCAGACATCAAGTAACGGTGAATATAATAACATCCAGACACCAAGTAACGGTGAACATAATAACATCCAGGCATCAAGTAACGGTGAATATAATAGCATCCAGACACCAAGTAACATTGAATATAATAGCATCCAGACACCAAGTAACGGTGAATATAATAGCATCCAGACATCAAGTAACGGTGAATATAATAGCATCCAGACACCAAGTAACGGTGAATATAATAGCATCCAGACACCAAGTAACATTGAATATAATAGCATCCAGACACCAAGTAACGGTGAATATAATAGCATCCAGACACCAAGTAACAGTGAATATAATAACATCCAGACACCAGGTAACGGTGAATATAATAACATCCAGACACCAAATAATGGTGAATATAATAACATCCAGACACCAAGTAACGGTGAATATAATAGCATCCAGACACCAAGTAACGTTGAATATAATAGCATCCAGACACCAAGTAACGGTGAATATAATAGCATCCAGACACCAAGTAACATTGAATATAATAGCATCCAGACACCAAGTAACGGTGAATATAATGGCATCCAGACACCAAGTAACACTGAATATAATAACATCCAGACACCAAGTAACGGTGAATATAATAGCATCCAGACACCAAGTAACGGGGAATATAATAGCATCCAGACACCAAGTAACGGGGAATATAATAGCATCCAGACACCAAGTAACGGTGAATATAATAACATCCAGACACCAAGTAACGGTGAATATAATAGCATCCAGACACCAAGTAATGGTGAATATAATAGCATCCAGACACCAAGTAACGGTGAATATAATAGCATCCAGACACCAAGTAACGGTGAATATAATAGCATCCAGACATCAAGTAACGGTGAATATAATAACATCCAGACACCAAGTAACGGTGAATATAATAACATCCAGACACCAAGTAACGGTGAATATAATAACATCCAGACACCAAATAATGGTGAATATAATAACATCCAGACACCAAGTAATGGTGAATATAATAGCATCCAGACACCAAGTAACGTTGAATATAATAGCATCCAGACACCAAGTAATGGTGAATATAATAGCATCCAGACACCAAGTAACATTGAATATAATAGCATCCAGACACCAAGTAACGGTGAATATAATAGCATCCAGACACCAAGTAACAGTGAATATAATAACATCCAGACACCAAGTAACGGTGAATATAATAGCATCCAGACACCAAGTAACGGGGAATATAATAGCATCCAGACACCAAGTAACGGGGAATATAATAGCATCCAGACACCAAGTAATGGTGAATATAATAGCATCCAGACACCAAGTAACGGTGAATATAATAGCATCCAGACACCAAGTAACAGTGAATATAATAACATCCAGACACCAGGTAACGGTGAATATAATAGGATCCAGACACCAAGTAATGGTGAATATAATAGCATCCAGACACCAAGTAACGATGAAAATAATAACATCCAGACACCAAGTAACGGTGAATATAATAACATCCAGACACCAAGTAACGGTGAATATAATAACATCCAGACACCAAGTAACAGATGTTACTCTTAACACCCACCCAGAGAAGATTATTTCCTTCTTTACATTTTGTACCCACCTAAACACCCATCCGTCAAGCCTTATAATATAGAGTTAGAACGTGATCCCAGTGTTGCCAACCTAGAGGTACTGAGAATCCTTGAGGTTTAGCACTGCGGGCGTGGAGCCCGAGTGGCGGAAGCCATAAGTTTGCTAGGGGGGACCGGGGCATGCCCCCCCCCCCCAAATATATTTGTTAATGGCATTGCATTAAAATGGACTATTTGAGGGCATTTGCAAAGGGTTATTGACTGATATTTTAGCATATTTATGACAGAATATTGAAATTATAGGTTCGATTCATGACTCGTGAGGTGACTGATCAGAACCTTCAATTTCCCTTCCGTGACTCCGACGGGAATTTCGTGAGAGTTGGCAACACTGTGACCCTGTGTGAACAGAACCCACCACGGGCTGTATATAATTACAATCCATCACTTATTATTCCTGTATGCCAACCCCAACCAGTGGTCCACAACTGGTTCATCAAGGGCTGTGGTATGTGGTGTCCTGTCAGTGGAAAAGTGCATATAAAAGACCCCTTGCTGCTTATCCGAAGAGTAGCCTATGTGGCGGCAGCAAGTTTCCTCCAAAGAAATAAGTCAGAATGACCATTTGGTTGATGTCCAATAGCCGATAATAAAAATGTATGTGCTCTAGAGGTGTCTTTAAATAAAACAAACTTGTTGTTGTATATATGTGCTCTATAATCTATTATGGAAATATAAACAAGGACACTACCACTTATCAGTTCTCTTCTATATATTAGTGATATATAACTTATTATACATATATATATATATATATATATATATATATATATATATATATATATATATATATAGGTCTTGTATATATATATTTATGCTGTGTTGTTGGTGAGTGAAACACACCTCTTCTGTTATTAGCTAGTTTTTTCCTATTTTTTTCCCTAGCAGATCACGAAATGTAATGCACATGAGAAAGGCTGGGGAATCCCCAGGATAACGCCTGATAGTGCGGTATGTTATGTATTTCCGTAGGATTTTTGTGCTAAAATAGATTTTTTTGCAGTTCTGGCTTCAATAGGGTTCAGGCTAACAGAAAATGATGGGGTCCACATTTTCAGACCCCTCCCTCCTTCGTGGGGGGTCATTTTCATTTTGAGACCCCCCCCCAACTGACCATTCACCTATCTTCGGAAGTTATTGACCGATTTTCATACTTGAAGTGTCGATTTGTAGGTTTTCAGGTATGCTGAGTTGATTTATGACACTTACAAAGCAACTGGAAGTGTAGGTTTTCACTTCCGGTTGACAAGTTAGGGTTTGACTCTGACTCATGTGCCTTCCGGTTGGACACCGGCAAGTATCCTCATCATGTATGATCCGATTTCTTAGTTTTGGGAGATTTAAGCATACTGAGGTGATTGTGGGCACTTCAAAAGCAGCAGAAAGTATTTTTGCTGACTCTCGGTTCATCATATAGGATCTCAGGTACTCAATTTTGGATGATGGTGAAAAAGTTGGTCACCTCAGGACGGTCGCCAAACTTCTGTGAGAAGAGATGATGCAACAACGCAGTTGGTCTTTCACAGGAAACTTCAATAACTTTGAAAATCCGTTTTTACTACAGTTTTTCTTGAGCCAGCTGCTCTTTGGTAGTGACGTCATCAAAATGTCTGGAATATTGGACCAGGAGGTGGACAAAACTGTTGACGTCACAAGCCAATTTCTAGTTCAGAATACTCGGACTGATCGCCAGGTAAAACACCAGCCGAAGAAAGACAGTGCATTCCGACAAACGGTCCAAACCCCTCTCTCGATCGGTCTTCCCCTGGCTGTTCACTCTAGAGTGCGTGACAAGAATATCATCGAGAACATCTCAGCTGTCTATGTCGGAAGAGACTACCTGAAGATCATTGACTTAGAGAAACGAGTTGAGCAGTGCGTTCTCCAGTGAATGAAGGAAGTTGGTGGATTTTGTCTTCCAGACTTTGCCAAGAAGGGTCTGAACACATGGTTTGCGATAGATAATATTGATCTCTTGGAAGACACACCGACTGGGCAAGGAACCTTCCATGGAACAGTGATTGTTATGTTCCAGCAAGATGAAGATGGGGAGTTGATGAACTGACCATTTGAAATACCAGAAAAGCTTGTTTCACTGACACCTCTGGCCTTTGAAGTGAACATGGTGCAAGACCCAATCATCAAAATAACCCCATTGAGATTTGAGGTCTACGAAATGGGAAAGTGGAAGAATATACTTTCCAAAGATTTCACTCACACCTGGGCACTTGCAAACTACCTTGGAACTGAGGAAAACATGGAGATGGCCACAACCAAGGGCTGTAATGTTCAATCAAATCAGGAAGAGTATCATAATGACAGCGCTCCAGACGACACTATACTCTCAGTTAAAGAACACATACACCAACCAGAGAAATTGGTAAAGAAAGATGTGATGCCAACTTGGGCTGCTACCAAATCTCTGCTGTTATCCCAGTCTTCTGAGAGCCCAACACGCACAAATGTAGAGGTGATTGCTCCATTATTCAAGACCTCGCCCATGGACTATGGGACTCTTTACACTGTTCTTCAGTTAACCCAGGGAATCTCTGCGACTGTCGTTGGTCCACAGAGGAAAACTTTGATAACGCTTGACCTTGACCTATACTCACGTGCGTTGAAGATTCAACAGTCAGTTGGGAACACCAATTGGATCTTGAGAGCAGGAGCTCTCCACATTGCATTTGCCACTTTGCATGCTCTTGGTAAAACAGTCGATGGCAGTGGCCTGGATATATGTGCCATTGAAAGTGGTGCATACACATCAGCAGCTCTTCGTGGGATCTTTGGTGGCAAAGCATACAAGCGAGGACTCGACTACCACATCACTACCAGCCTAGCAATTATGATGATGCGGTTTGATGCCATATTATCCACCCTTTCAAAAGGTCTAGTTTGTGTCCAGTGCATAACTCTCAAGGACAAGCTTCATTCTCGTAACCCTGATATGATAGAGGTCTACGAACATGTAAGATCATGGTACTCAGGAAATGTGAAACCACAGGAGGAGGAGGAGAAGGACATCGGAGAGTTTGCCGAGTTTCTGTCAGCGTATCTTTACCAGGTGGAAAGCCTTCTTCAGTTCATCAGCTCTTGCCTCTCAGGTGACTGGCAGAGTTACCTCTCTTCTTGGTGGGGCTATAACGTACTTTTCTTTCGAATGATCTCCTCAACTACGCTCGACTGATGCCTGTCCTTCTTGAACAAATGAATGCACTGGAAGAGGGCGAGCCTGAAACATGGAATGCATTGATGTCCGCTAACTTCGTCATTGCAAAATCGGAGATACCCTTCACGCATCTCGGCACAGTTCAGCCCCTCGAGCAGGAAATAAAGAAACTAAAGGGACATGGTGGTATGGTAGGACTCAGTAGAGATGAAGCTGCTCTTGATCAAATCGTGACGACAACACCTCACATTGCTCGTCTCGTTGACGAGCATCTTGAAAGCTTCCCAAAAGCTTCCAGATCTTCCGAACGTACAGAACATTACCAGCTCTCTGGACAGATTGCATTGAGATCAAAAGCAAATGCAATGAAGATTCGTCACTCAATTGAGTTAATGCATACCTGAAGCTTGATGAAGTGCCACTGCCAATGATGCTTCAGCATTAGGAGGTAAATACATTCCTGAATGAGATGAGTGATGTAAGCTTCCCCACAAGGTGATGCTTGGAGACCTTTCGTTTTGTCGCATTTACAGTATTCAAAAAGGTCCAACAACCCTACCATCACTCAGGTGGGAGTTGTTCCGGTCAAAGAACTTGGAAGGCGAGATGCTTCCACCAACTCTTGCTGAATTGCTTCCACATATCATCCGTGCAAACTACATCACAATGCGGGACAAATCATACCCAGATAATTGTCCGGCCCTTCCTCCAATTGAAGAAAATGGATGGAAATTGGAGAAAGAGGTGTATGTTCCAGTGAGATGTCTTGCCTTGCCTGCCCATGGGCTATAGTTGAACTCATCAAATGTGGCTGCAAAGCAGGGTGCAAGGGAATTAGGTGTAGCTGCTTGAAGAATGGCCTGCCCTGCACTCCACTCTGTAAATGCTATGGTGGTGAATGTGCAAATACTATTCGAGAGGATACTCCAGATATGGACATCGATGAATAGCCTACTGATTCTTCGGAATTTTGATGTCAGATTTGAGAGTTTTGCCAGCAAATACTTCAATAACTCTCCCAGAGGAACTTTGCAATGAATCAGGTCAGAGTTCTTCACAAAAGTCTCACAAATTGAGAAAATCTGATCATACATGTTGAGGATATGGAGCGAGACCCTATATACTGACCAGAAGTGCAAGAAGGAAACTTCCGGTGGCTTTGTAAGTGCTACAAATCAACTCAGCTTACCTGAAAACCTACAAATCGACACTTCAAGTATGAAAATCGGTCAATAACTTCTGGAGATAGGTGAATGGCCAGTTGCAGGCGGTCTCAAAATGGAAATGACCCCCCACGAAGGGGGGAGGGGTCTGAAAATTTGGACCCCATCATTTCCTGTTAGCCTGAACCCTATTGAAGCCAGAACTGCAAAAAAATCAATTTTAGCACAAAAATCCTACGGGAGCTGTTTTCCTTACATTACATACCGCACTATGAGGCCTGCAGAACAATATGGTTGAGACTATCTGGAAATGTGAGAGCAGCAGAGTATGTGTGTGTGTGAGCGCGTCTGTGTGTGAGTGTGTGTGAGTATTTGTATGGGTGTGCATGTGTGGGAGTGTAGATGTGCCTGAGTGTGTGACTGTGGGTGCGAGGATGTGTGTCCATGAGTGAGTGTTTGTGTGAATGAGTGTATGGGTTTGCGAGTGTGTTAGTGTATGTGTGTGTGTTTGTGTGTGTGAGTTTGTGTGTGTGAATGTGTGTGAGTGTTTGTCTGAGTGTGCATGTGTGTAGATGAGTCTGAGTGTGTCTGAATGTGTGAGTGTGCATTAGTGAATGTTTGTGTGAATGAGTGTACGGGTGTGCGAGTGTGTGAGGGTATGCGAGTGAGTGTGTGAGTATTTGTATGGGTGTGCATGTGTGTGAGTGTAGGTGTGCTTGAGTGGGTCTAAATGCGTGAGTGTCCATGAGTGAATGTTTTGTTTGTGTGAATGAGTGTATGGGTGTGTGAGTGTGTGAGTATGTTTGTATGTGAGTGAGTTTTTGTGTGAATGTGTGTGAGGGTGAGTGTGTGTGTGTTTTCGTGTGAATGTGTCTGAGTGTATGTGAGTGTGTTTGAGTTTTGTGTGAATGTGTGTGAGTGTATGTGAGTGTGTGTGTGAGTGTGTTTGAGTTTTTGTGTGAATGTGTGAATGTGTGTGAGTGTATGTGGTGCGAGTGTGTGTGTTTCCGTGTGAATGTGTGTGAGTGTATGTGAGTGTGTGTGTTTCCATGTGAATGTGTGTCAGTGTGTGTGAGTGTGTGTGTTTCCATGTGAATGTGTTTGAGTGTATGTCAGTGTGAGTGAGTTTTCATGTGAATGTGTGAGTTTATGTGTATGTGAGTGTGTGTGTGTTTTCATGTGAATATGTGTGAGTGTATGTGAGTGTGAGTGAGTTTTCGTGTGAATGTGTCTGAGTCTATGTGAGTGTGAGTGTGTGTATTTTCGTGTGAATGTGTGTGAGTGTATGTGAGTGTGAGTGAGTTTTCGTGTGAATATGTGTGAGTGTATGTGAGTGTGAGTGTGTATTTTCGTGTGAATGTGTGTGAGTATATGTGAGTGTGAGTGTATTTTCGTGTGAATGTGTGTGAGTCTATGTGAGTGTGAGTGAGTATTTTCGTGTGAATGTGTGAGTCTATGTGAGTGTGAGTGAGTTTTCGAGTGAATGTGTGTGAGTGTATGTGAGTGTGTATTTTTGTGTGAATGTGTGAGTCTATGTGAGAGTGAGTGAGTTTTCGAGTGAATATGTGTGAGTGTATGTGAGTGTGTATTTTCGTGTGAATGTGTGAGTGTATGTGAGTGTGAGTGAGTTTTCGTGTGAATATGTGTGAGTGTATGTGAGTGTGAGTGTGTATTTTCGTGTGAATGTGTGTGAGTCTATGTGAGTGTGAGTGAGTTTTCGAGTGAATGTGAGTGAGTCTATGTGAGTATGAGTGAGTTTTCGTGTGAATGTGTGTGAGTCTATGTGAGTGTGAGTGTGTGTGTTTTCGTGTGAATGTGTGTGAGTCTATGTGAGTGTGAGTGAGTTTTCGAGTGAATGTGTGTGAGTGTATGTGAGTGTGTATTTTCGTGTGAATGTGTGAGTCTATGTGAGTGTGAGTGAGTTTTCGAGTGAATATGTGTGAGTGTATGTGAGTGTGTATTTTCGTGTGAATGTGTGTGAGTGTATGTGAGTGTGAGTGAGTTTTCGTGTGAATATGTGTGAGTGTATGTGAGTGTGAGTGTGTATTTTCGTGTGAATGTGTGAGTCTACGTGAGTGTGAGTGAGTTTTCAAGTGAATGTGTGTGAGTCTATGTGAGTATGAGTGAGTTTTCGTGTGAATGTGTGTGAGTCTATGTGAGTGTGAGTGTGTGTGTTTTCGTGTGAATGTGTGTGAGTCTATGTGAGTGTGAGTGAGTTTTCGTGTGAATGTGTGTGAGTCTATGTGGGTGTAAGTTAGTTTTCGCGTGAATGTGTGTGAGTGTATGTGAGTGTGAGTGTGTGTGTTTTCATGTGCATATGTGTGAGTGTGTGTGTGATGCACACCGCGGCGTGAATTGCATATATTGGCACACTCATAATTTTTTTAATAATTTTTGTTTTTAACCGACAAATACAGAGCAACTTAGGCGTGTAAAATATGGGACATATAGAAGGTAACCACTGTAGATGGAAGAGGTTAGGGGTGGTAGGGTGTGTGTGTGTGTGGGTGTGTGTGTGCGTATGTGTGTGAGAGCGAAAGGGACTGAGAAGGGATCAGATGGGTGTCAGTGCCGGGGGTGAGGTGATGTGTGAGGTGGTGGTTAGTGTAAAGGCCCTCTCACACTATGCCGTATTGCATCAGTGTATGCCGACATACGCTGTCATATGGCGGAATTTTGAACATGCAAAATACGACTTATGCCAAACTTACCTATAACTTATCTCAGCGTACACCAGTGGGCTTTAACGAATACTACTTATGCCAAGCGTACCCATAACGTACCTATAACTTGTCTAAGCGTACACCAGCGTACACCAACGTTTTGGCGCAAAATCACATACGTCGGCATATGCTGATGCAATACGGCATAGTGTGACATGGCCTTAAGGTTTGTTTGTTGGAGTTTTACATCCTGGCAACATCAACGGTCATATCAGGACGGGTACCGATTCATGACAGCATGCACTCGTGGTAACTCTACCACGCTGCCCCATTGGGAGACCTGGCCTCTGGCACCATGACCCGATATCCCACTTAGTCACATTATCCTGATACTGAGCAAACCAGTCCTTGTCCTATCGTAATAATGCCGAGCGCCAGGCCAGATAGCGACAAGTATCAATTTTGTAAGTCTTTGGTTTGACCCGGCTCGATTTTGAACTCCCAACCTTCTGACCTGGAAGCCTGCGTCCTACCGATTAGTGTGAGGAGGTGTGTAATGTGTGGAGACATGTGAGCTAGTCGGGCAAGTAGGGTGGTGAAATTCTTTGTGGAAGAGTTTGTTTGTTGTTTTACGCCCTAGCAACATCTAAGGGCAAAGCAGGACGGGTACCGACTTGTGACAGTGCGCACTCATGGCAACTTTATAGTGCTCGCCCATTGGAAGACCAGGCCGCCAGCACCATGATCTGATATCCCACTCAGTCACATTATCCTGACACTGAGGCAACCAGTCCTTTCCCTATCTTAATAATGCCGAGCGCCAGTATTAATTTTTAAGTCATTGGTTTGACTCGACCAGGGTTCGAACCCACGACCTACCAACACGGGAGACAGACGCTCTAAGTCTAACTCATTCAGCCATCCCGTCTGGTTTTGTGGAAGAGAGAGATTGATTGATTGATTGATTGGTGGTTGTTTTAAGCCATGTCGGCAGCGAAGGCAATATTCACGACGAGTTAGTGTTTAACTTGTATTGTGTCCATTTTCGTCTAACCATCACTATTACAGAGAGTGTAAAAGCATATGACCAAATACGTGTCAAAAGACACCTATGAAGTTAGAAAGCTCACAATTAAAAAAAAAATTGTGGCCAAGAAAAGAAGCAATATTATTCTCGGTAAAAGCCATTCTTCGTAAATTGGTAAAAATGGGTTTAATAAGCTATTTGAGGTGGTACCGTCCTGCTGCCCTCAAGAAAGCTAAAAAAATGTCTTCTCGTTTTACATTAGTAAATATATTGTCATGGGGACTGATGAAAATGGGAAATATTGCGCCTAGAGCGGGACTCGAACCCACATCTCTTTGCATTCCGGGCCAGTGTGCTAACCATTACACCACCTAGGCTCCCTGGTATCATCACACTACCCACGCCTACCTGTCTATGTGGTTACTTGCCTGAGAGGTCAGTGCAGACCACTACACTCGTCCCCCTGGAATTGTAAGTCTTTTAATGCTTACAATTACATACATACAGGCAATGCACTAACACATACATACACAGGGTAGGTTCAACAACCATACAGCGCGTAGCTTGCATAGGATCCTGGTCACGGCACCAGTGTCATGGGGGCTGATGAAAATGGGAAATATTGGGCCTAGAGCGGGACTCGAACCCACATCTCTTTGCATTCCGGGCCAGTGTGCTAACCATTACACCACCTAGGCTCCCTGACATCACCACACTACCCACGCCTACCTGTCTATATAGTTACTTGCCTGAGAGGTCAGTGCAGACCACTACACTATCATGCTTACAGTTTCCTTTGTCGAATTGTTGGCGCAAGATCATAAAATCAACATCTTGTGTAATACCCCTGTCACACTACGACGTAACGAGCTAACGTAAGCTTGACGGGATCACATTTGGTCATTACGTTGTTGTACGTTGGGTTACGTTATTATGACGTCATAATGACGTTAGACTGACATCGAGCTACGTCATGTTACGTCGTGTTACGTCGGCGCGCGTCAATGTTTTGAACTTGTTCAAAACTTTCGACGTGACGCGAACGTAAGGGTTTATGTTCGCCGTACGTTCTGTACACGTTCGGCGAACGTCAATGACGTTAAACGGACGTTAGTCAAATGTTCCTCACTACGTTCCACTACGTTCCACTACGTTCCACTCGTTGACCCACATTAAAGCAAGTGGAAATGTCCAAGCGGCATAATGGGAAAGTCAGGAGAACGTCAGGAGAACGTCAGGAGAACGTCAGGAGAACGTCAGGAGAACGTACGTTCAGCGTTTCGCCAACGTTTAATGACGTAAATAATGTAAGGTAACGTAAAACAACGTAGTTCTGGCGATGGAATAACGTTCATAACGTTCCGTCAGCGTCATTACGTTGTCCTCTCTCGTTGAATGACGGAATCACTACGCTTTACCGCCGTTACTCTCTCGTCCACTACGCTGCATCCACGTTCAACTTGTGCCCAAATTTGCATACAACGCCGAGAAGTTCAACGTTCTTCACGTCTCCCTACGTTGACGTCGTTACGTCGTAGTGTGACAGCCCCATAAGAGAGTGACGGTGGGGGG
>CM059190.1:45766407-45787053 GCA_030323885.1 Branchipolynoe longqiensis | reverse complement strand
TTTTAACTGCAAAACCTCGGACCTAGATTTGATCCTCCATAGTTACGCTTAGATACCGGTGCACGCATTAAGCATTTGTAGCTGAATACTCACAACCAGCCGGGATGGCCGAATGAGTTAGAGCATCCGTCTCCCGTGTTGGTAGATCATGGGTTCAAACCCTGGTCGAGTCAAACCAATGACTTAAAAATTGATACTTGTCGCTTCCTAGCCAGGCGCTCGGAATTGTTAGGATAGGGCAAGGAGCAGTGGAATGAGGAAGACCAATATACCGTGATTGAAATTTCCCCTGCTTAAACAACTAATGTACGAACAAAATATATATACTAAGCTTATGTCGTCAGAACATTGACATGCATGCCAACATTAATTTGGTATGTTTTCATTTCAAATAACTATAAACTTAAAAGCATCAGATTAAAAAACTTTAAGCCCTGAAATCTCGCCGCTAAAATCTACTGGCAATACACATTTTCAGCGGATCAGTGAGGGGAGATGGGGAAGGCAGTTGACGCATGAGCAGACAGGTGGCGCACCCAATCGGATCTGAGGTTAGCTAGGCTGGAACAATCAATTACTCCATTAAGGCTCCTCCAGTCGATAACTGAGGGAGGTGTTAGGGCTGCGGAACAGATGGAAGCTTCTGGCCTTATAATACTCGTATAATGGTGTATACAGCATATTTATAATATTCACAACTTCCTGTCTAAAAGGAGATTGTGGGTCAAGCGCTGGCCGAGTCAAATCAATGACTTACAAAATTGATACTTTTCACAACATAGCCTGACGCTCAGCATTAAGAGAATAAGGCGAGGACTGGTTTGCGCAGTATCAGGATAATGTGGCTGAGTGGGATATTGGGTCATGGTTACGGTTCTACATTACAACAAATATTCCTCACGGAAATTCATAATACAGTAAAACCTCTCTAAATCGCCCGGCCCATGGGATCGACTTTATATGGTCCATTTAGGGAGGTGGTCGGTTTAGGGAGGTTTTTTTTTTTTAATCATTATAATGGTAATTGTATCGATCACTTTATTTGAATCCCAAACGATTGCCCATAAAGCGATCGATATGGTTAATCTGTGGAGGTGGTTGGCTAGAGAGGGTCTACTGTATTCCCCGAAGAGGCAGTTAACTGGGCACAGTTACATTTAGTGCTGGTATGCTATTACAGGATGTAACATGGCAACATCTTCTTTTTAGATATTAAAGCTTGACAGACGACATTTACGGAGCACAGAACCCGATCAATGTAGCTAGCTTACGGTGCACTTACATGGCGCAACAAGTTGCACAACTTTTTGCGCAACTTGTTGAGAACTATCTACTATTTTGGGTGTATATGGGTGTGTCTAGCACTCTAGTGGCGCCATCTATGAAAAGATCCTGGGAACCAGGTCACATGATCAGCGAGCCGCATTTTCATTTGTCCTTGAACTCAACCTCTCACAATAGTGGCGCCATCTATGAAAAGATCCAGACAACTAGGTCACATGATCAAAGAGGTACGTTTTCATTGGTCCTGGCACTCAACATCTCACATTAGTGGCGCCATCTATGAAAAGATCCAGAGAACCAGGTCACATGATCAAAGAAGTACGTTTTCATTGGTCCTGGCACTCAACATCTCAGAATAGTGGCACCATCTATAAAAAGATCCAAAGAACCAGGTCACATGATCAAAGAGGTACATTTTCATTGGTCCTGGCACTCAACATTTCACAATAGTGGCGCCATCTATGAAAAAAACAGGGAACCAGCTCACATGAGCAGAGAGGTCTGTTTGCATTCGTCCTTGCACTCAACATCTCACAATTGTGACACTACCTATGAAAAGATCCAGACAACCAGGTCACATGATCAAAGAGGTACGTTTTCATTGGTCCTGGCACTCAACATCTCACAATAGTGGTTCCATCTATGAAAAGAACCAGGGAACCAGGTCACATAATCAGAGAGGTGTGTTTGCATTGGTCCTTGCACTCAACATCTCACAATTGTGGCGCTACCTATGAAAAGATCCAGACAACCAGGTCACATGATCAAAGAGGTACGTTTTCATTGGTCCTGGCACTCAACATCTCACAATAGTGGTTCCATCTATGAAAAGAACCAGGGAACCAGGTCACATGATCAGAGAGGTGTGTTTGCATTGGTACTTGCACTCAACATCTCACAATTGTGGCGCTACCTATGAAAAGATCCAGGGAACCAGGTCACGTAATCAGAGAGGAACATTTTCATTGGTCCTTGAGCTCAACATCTCAACAGTGGCTCACCCAGTGTATTAGCATTAGCCATGTGGCGGGTTTGTTTTTCTACCACGCATCCCACAATGGAATGGCGATGTAGTCTATAAGACGTCAATGTAGTAAAACCGCTGTATATACCTCAAATAAGTATAGCACGCCATAAGTGTGAATCGTTTTATATCCCTGAGAATTCAGGATCTCATCCGGAAATATAATTAATTTATCACACCCTAAACATTTATTACGCGGCCCATGATTTGTGGCTCGAACGACCTCCCATTGAGGTGATAACTCCCCAGTTTCGAACGTGTGACACAACACCATGCAATGCGAACATTAAGATCTTATCCACATAGTCATGGGGACGCCTATAACCAATTTTAACCTCGGGTCATTAATCTCAGTAAATACTGAAATAGAATGCAACAATCGGGCGTTCCATCGACCCCAATACTCGGCCAGGCAAAATGCATGTAAGCGGGTCATTCTCTGAAACTGGGCACTAAAGTGTGACATAAAAACCCAATGTGAAAACCTTCCAAATAATAGCAGAATCCATGTACATGTGAAAATTTACACGTTTAAAGTGGCTGTCACAGCTCGTCGGATTGAGCAACGGACAGAATGGGGACCTTTCAGTTTGCATGACTCTCTCGTCAGACGCCGCACCATGCCGGTCTCTGAATGCTTTGGTGTGTAGTGAGTGTGTATGGTGGGGTGGGTGTGGTTGGGGTGTAGGTGTGTGGTGGGGCCGTATGTTTGTGTGGTGGAGGTGTAGGGGTGTGGTGAGGATGTTTGTGAATTTAGGAGTGTGGGGGGGGTAGGGGTGTGTGAGTGGGTTGGGCTAGGTTTGTGTGGTGGGTGTGTTGTGGAGGTGTAGGGGTGTGGTGAGGATTTTGGTGTGTGTGGTGGGGTGTTTGGGGATTTAAGGGGTGTGTGGTAGGGTGTGGGTGTGTGGGTACGGTGGGGTGGTGGGGGTGGCTGGTTGGGGTTGTGTGAGTAGGTATGGTGGGGGTGGGTGTAGGGGTGTGGTGGGGGCTTAGGGATATGGTGGGGGTGTATGTGTGTGTGGTGGGTGTTGACTGTGTGTGTGGTGGAAGTTTAGGTGGTTTGTGGTGGAGGTGTAGGGGTGTCTTGCAGAATGGCACCTCACAATCTTTAGCATCCCTAAACCCCCACCACACACCTACACCCCCACCACAGCCCTGAACCCCTACCACACACACATATACCCCCTACACCCCACAACACCCACCAATACCCCTTACACCCCCCCCCCCACCACACACCTAAACCCCCCACCACACACTTACACCCCCACCACACTCCTACACTACACACACCTACACCCTCACCACACACCCTCACCACACACACCTACACCCTCACCACACACACATACACCTCAACCACACACACCCACCACACACCATCCCCACACACCTACACCACACACCCCTACCACATCCCTAAACCTCCACCACACACCTACACCGCGCACACATACATACCTACACCACCACCACACACCCACACTACCAGCACACACACCTACACCCTTCTATTCCACCATGATGGCCGACTTGGACCGGGAACGGGTCCTGCCACCAAGTGTATAGCGAGAGAAATGGCTCATGAAAGGTCCCCATTTTCTAGGCCAGTGGTGATAAGTATCAAAATGTATTAAAATATGTCAAAATGTTGTGCTATCGAGTCAATGGCTGCTGGACGAACGGACATGAAATGGACATGAACGGATAGCCAACGGACTCAAACTGGACAAGAACCGTAGACGTCAGTCCGGCGGCATCCGTTCCTAGTTTTGTGCATGTTCAAAACTTGTACAGACACAAAACTGACTTTGTTCGGTTTCTGTCCGTTTCCCCCCAATCCGGTGAGGTGTGACAGGGCCTTAAAGGAAATTCTATAACCATGCAATACATATTCACTGAATGCATGATCCCTTTATTGGATTGGAATTGTACACAGTTACTACTATAGCTGATATTTCATTTATAAAATGTATAATACTTTTAGTATCAAACAGGATTTGCATGCAGTTACTATTACAACAGATAGTTTCATTTATGTATCAAGGCATTGTACTGTACAGCTGGAAGACCAGTGCTCTGGCGCTGACAAGAGATACACTTTAGTAAAACACACACAAAAACACTTCACACCGCACTACTTCACACTGCACCACTTGAGACTGAACCACAGCACACTGCACCATATCACACTGCACATTCCACCACACCACATCACACTGGACCACGTTACATTGCGCCAAATCACACTGCAGCACTTCACCCTGCACCTCATGACACTGCACCACTTCACACCACATCATTCCACACTGCACCACATCACTCGGCACAACTCCACACCGCACCACATCACTCTGCACCACATCACACTGCATGACATCACACTGCACCACTCACACTGTACCACTTCACAATGCACCACATCACACTGCACCACTTCACAATGCACCACATCACGCTGCACCAGATCATGCACCACATCACACTGCACCATATCACACCATACCACATCACACCGCACCACATCACACCGCACCATATCACACCACATCACTTCATGCACCACATCACACTGCACCACACCACATCACACTGTATCACTTCACACTGCACCACTTGACAATGCACCATATCACACTGCACCATAACCCACCGCGTCACACCGCATCACTTCACACCGCACGGCTTCACATCACACCCCACCCCACCACATCACACCGCACTACCTCACACTGCACCACATCACACCACCCATCTCCAGACACCTTGATTTAGTGAGATGCAACACCGAGATAGTACACGTAGACGCACTTATCGTGGCTTAATGGTAAATTATTCCCAAGATGGCGGCCAGCATTGCGAAAGATCACGCCAAATCTCGCCAAACAGCGGCGTTGTTTCATTATGCAAATGTGCTGAGGTTTTTCACCCTTTCTTCTTCTCCTTGGGGAGTGGGTGATCTGTTATCGCTACTTTGCACGGGCTTATCTAAAGTGTGATTGCAGCGTAAGTGGTAAACTAGGCTCAACAAATATGTGTTCGCTGACAAGTGACATGGCGCTCCTTCTATAACCCCACCCCCACCCCCACCCCAACCCCCACCAATTAGGCATGATCTTCATCGAATTAACCTGACACTATTTTGTTGTCCTCCCTCCCTCTCAACTTCCTTCTCCCTCCCTCCCTCCCTCCCTCCCTCCCTCCCTCCCTTCTCACGCTCTCACGCTCCTCTCTCTCTCGCGCTCTCTCGTGCTCTCTCTTGCTCTCTATCTCGTGCTCTCACGCGCTCTCGCAATTTCTCTCGCTCTCTCTCTCGCTCACAAAATCCTGTGCGCAGTCTGGTAGTGTTGGGGGTGGTGGCGCCACCTGTCCCAACTGTGAAAAGGGATCACCCAGAACATATGGGTGATAATATAGGGAACCTTCCCTGTCACACCTTTATACTCGCTATTTCACTTTTTGATGTTGATCTTATACAAATTAAACAATAGGCTACATGTAACATGGGCATCAAACACACATCCAGAACATCATGTTAATATACACAAAACATTCAAACAAGATGTTTTATTGATTACAGTTAAGCAAACAAAACGATGTCTTACAATAAAAGAAATGAAAAAGGATGAAAAGAGGTTTTTGTCAATTGTGTTGTAAATGTGTAAATCTTCACATTTCCACTTTAGCACAAAATCATAGAAACATACTTTTGATACATTTTGTGGGATATATTAAATACATGTAGTAGTACTGCAAATATAGTTAATACACAGAGGAAATAATAATTATTTGACTTGCTATTAAAAAAGAAAAAAATCAATTATGTCCATCGTAACGTGGACACCAAATATGCGATCCCCAATTTCAGAGAACGACCTATATGTATGTACATAGATGTTGTGGGTGGTGATGAAAATACATCCCTACCTTATATTATGTATAAGAATACGTAGGGGAATATTACTTATTATTATTAGTGTTATCCTCCGTAAGATAAAACACTGTACCGGTGGTGCCATCTCACCCACCTCGCCTCCCCCGGATGTTGACCAGTGTCAGTCGCACCGGAGGATATATGTATATATATTTATGAAGAGACACACGAGGCAAATTATATCTCTCTCGCTTGTGCTCTCACTTTCTCTTCCAGATTCAGTCACACACAAACGACCCTGTTGTTGCATGACATGCGCAGGATGTACCAGTCACATACCAGTAACCAGTGTGTCAAGGACAGGCACCACCGGGGTGCGGCGGGGTGCGGCGGGGTGGGGTGGGGCCACTGTTTTGGGGCAAGAGGTGTTAACAGCTTTTCTACCCACCCACCCACCCACCCACCCACCCACCTCCACCAAACTCGGATGACCCACACCCTTATAGGTGAACACTATATAGCGAATGGTAGACAGGAAGTGTGAACACTTATTTGTCTCTCATTATTTTTTTTTGGTACATTAGTTGTCCCAAGCAGGGGAAATCCCAGTCACAGAGGACCGGTCTTCCCCACTTCACTGCTGGTCGATAGAAAGCCCGAGCCTTCACTTTTACCGACCCAAGGAATTTTAACCTCCCACACCACATAAACATGGTATGAGGACAACCGGCCTTTGATGACGCTGTAAGTTATACACAGCGGTGGAAATCCAAATTGGCAGAGCTGGGGGCACGGCGAATCGAACCGCCGACCCTCAGATTAGGAGTCTGACCTAGAAAAAAGTCAGACACTCTAACCACTCCGCCACAGAGAACGCCCAAACTAGATCCCGCTCCCCCAGGTGGTGCGTCACTCCCCTACCATTGTTGGTATGAGTTACCAGAAGTGACTTGTAAAATATCAAGCTTACTCTTACTTGTCACACCTCTTGACATACAAATACCAGCCCTATGACATTATCTTGTCGGCCACAGTGGTAATTTGGCGAGGAGACTGGCTGGCACACAACTAACTACCAGGGTGTGTTGATGTACCACGACAGTTAGCCTTCATACGTGCCAGGAAAGTTAATAAGTTTTTCTTAAAGTTGCATAGTCTGATGAAAACATCAAATTTTAAAATTAAAACTATTACAGTACAACCCCATTAAACTAAGCTCGGTTAAACCGAAAGATCGGTTAATCCAAACTTGTTTCGGTGGCCCGGCAAAATGCTAGCATTTATCATATAAAAAAGTTGGTTAAACCAAAGTCGGTTAATCCAAAGAATTGGTTAATCCAAACAAAATTGTCTAACCCCAGGCCACTTCCGGTATGGTTAAACCAAACTTTCATGTGGTTATAAGGTCATCTGAGACATTTTTATATGATAATGGTAGTATTTTGCCGGGCCGCCAAAAAAAGTTTGGATTAATCGATTGTTTGGTTTAACCGAGCTTGGTTCAATGGGGTTATACTGTATATACATAAAAATAATAATCAAAGTGTCCACATACATTGTATATTATATCTATAATGCACCCACGTTTTTGCCAAAGCCAAAGTCAAAGCCAAAGCCAAAGCTCGGTTAAACCAATGATCGGTTAATCCAAACAAATGTCTATGGTCCCTTCAAGTTTGGTTTAACAGGATTATACTGTACCTAAATTTGATTCTACATGACCTAACTTAGATACTGGTGCATTTATCAAATATTTATCACCACATAGAATGGAATACCGAGCCGATATAATAGAACTTATTACTGCAGACGCCCATGGAATGCTTGCCAAATTTAATTTGAGAACCATTTATAAAGAAAGTTACTTCAAACTAGACCAGGATAGATTATAACGATCAACCTAATATATTTATCACAGAAAATGGCAAAAACTAAAAATCACCAGACTATGCAACTTTAAGAAAGGAAGATCATCACTATGCACAGTTTCGTTTGTTGTCTGACTTCCAAAGCAGGGAATCTGATTTAGTGTCATGTCATTTTGTCTCGATTGCCTTTCAGAAAACTGCTCATTTCAGTGTGGTCTCAAAATGGGGTCGAGGTTCTCCGACCCCCAAAGACAAGCAGAGATGATTAATGGCCATTAACTGTTCCCCCCACGCCCCACATATAACCCCCCCCCCCCAACGCCCTACATCTAACCCCCCACAGTTACCCTGCTTCCACACCTGGGGCCATATGCAGGAGTCGGTGATAGCGGCTTTTGGTGTTACAGCCTATTACCGGGTAGCTATCGCCGACGTCGGGAACTGTATGCAGGAGCGCGTAACACTTTCATTATAGCTAAACGTGAATTATTTATAGATTTGGGAAATCCCTCTGCGTCTGTAGCCATATATTAGGTTTAAATATATTAAATGCTATCATATTTAACAGAATTAGATATGCAATAAGTGAAATTTGATGAAATTAACCCTAAATTCGAAGCAATATTAACGCTGGCGCCGTAACGGCGGCGATATTAATATTTATATTTTTGAATCGACGAACGTAAAGTAAACAAATCGCCACCGCCGCATCGACGTAGCTTTCCATAGCAGGTATAGCGAGTGCATTAGGCCCAAATCTATTCAATGCTGTCATATTTAACAGAATTAGATACGCAATAAGTGAAATTTTTAATGAAATTAACCCTAAATTCGAAGCAATATTAATGCTGCCCTCGCAACGGTGGCGATATTAATATTTTCGAACCGACGAATGCAAGCAACAGCCGCCGCCGCCAGTATGGAAAGCGACGTCGATGCGGCGGCGGTTGCTTGCATTCATCGGTTTGAAAATATTAATATCGCCGCCGTTGCGAGGGCAGCATTAATATTGCTTCGAATTTAGGGTTAATTTGATCAAATTTCACTTATTGCGTATGTAATTCTGTTAAATATGACAGCATTGAATAGATTTGGGCATCATCGATACCTAACACCAATTTTAAACCACCTCTCGATCACGTTTAGCGTAACCCCATTTAAGCTTATGGTGATAGGCCTAACACTGACCCTTGCATGCCACTTGTTCGCCGCTAAATGGTGATACCCGCCAAACACCGTTTTGGCTCGCTATCACCGACTCCTGCATATGGCCCCAGGGCCCGTATTCATGGGCTGGTGCCAGGCGTAGCCGGTGCTACATGCTAGCTCTGGGGTAGCTATCACTGGCTAGCGGTGGGTTAGAGAAATAGGTCAAGTCGTATTCACCAATGTCCAAGCCGGGGTGGATAGCTAGCCGTGAAGTTATTTATAGATTTGGGAATTCCCTCGATTCGACAATATTAATATCGCCGCCTATGCGACGGGAGCGTTAATATAGCTTCGATTTTAGGGTTAATTTGATGAAATTTCACTTATTACTTATGTAAATCTGTCAAATATGATCGCATTGAATAGATTTGGGCCTAATATATTGCCGCCAATGTGGTGGCGGCGATGTTTAGTTGACGTTCGACAGTATGGATATTGACGTCGATGCGGCGGTGACGATTTGTTTAGTTTAAATTCGTCGATTTGACAATATGCATAACGCTGCCAATGCGGCGGCAGCGTTAATAACGGTTCGATTTTAGGGTTAATTTGATTAAATTTCACTTATTGCATATGTAAATCTGTCAAATATGATCGCATTGAATAGATTGACACCCACACACGCACACTAACCGGCGTGGCTTGCAGTTACCCGTGATTTGAAAGCGGGGTAGCTTAGCCTAGGCTACGGTCGGCGGCTAGCGCTGGCACAGGCACATGAATACGGATTTTCCACCGTTAGCCGTGTGGGGCTACCGTAGCCGCGGTTAAGGCCCTGGCACCAGCACATGAATACGGGCCTTGCACAATTTCCAGTTTAAAGCTGCAAAGTCTGATGAAAACATCAAATTTTCAAGACCCATACAACTATCTAGATTTTATTCTATGTATCCAACTTAGAGACCGGTGCACTTATTAAACATTGCCACATAGAAAGGACGTACTATCACTAAGTCAATTTACTGTTGTTACTGATGGAGGCTATAGCATCAGAGTTTAAACGTGCTTACCAAAATTAATTCTTTTGCGTTTGCACTTCAAATATCTCCAAACCTTACCTTTGAAGTAACTTTTATTTTAATTAGCTATCAATCTAATGCATTTAACTATAAAATAAAGACGGAAACTCAAAACCATCGGACTATGCAGTAAAGTAACTTTCTCTTCCCCTCCCCCCACAACCACCAACTAGCAACATTGGCTGCCCAAATGTACCCTACTCCCCCACCTGCACTTTCTCCAGTAAAAGTTACATAATCGATGGTTTTGAGGTTTCCCCCCCCCCCCACCCCCCATTTTCTAAGATAAGTACAGTGGTTCGCCAGCTGTCACATGAAAATAACACCAGGGCTTTCTGTTTAGGGTTTACTCCATGGTTTTCTGTTTAGGGTTTGCTCCCTTAGCCTTCGGTTCTGTCAAGAACCTGTACCACAAGGCAGTGGTTTACAACTCTGCATGGCAGGGGCATCAAACTCCCTGAAGTATTGCAATACCTGCATACTCGGCTATTACTATTAGACGTTAAACATATGGTCATTCTAACATATTTCTTTGGAGGAAACCCACTAACGCCATATAGGCCTCTCTTTCCCATAGGCAGCAAAGGTTTTTTATATGCACATCCCCAGACAGGACGGCACATACGACAGCCTTTGATGAACCAGTTGAGGACCATTGGTTGCTACGGAAAATAGCCCAAACTGCAAATGGGTCCACTGAGCAGGATCGATCGGATGACCCACACCTTCACAGGTGGACACTTTACCGCCTAAGCTACGTCCCGGTCCCCATACACTTTCTCCAGTCCAGTTGTACATACTCACTGCATGGAGTCTCAGGACCCCATCTGATTGGTCATCAGTCTGATTATAACGTAGGAATGGGAACTCACCTGTGACAAAGACAAAAAGGATACATGGTTAATCAACATGGCTCAGGTGTATACAGGATACCTGCAAATCTGGGAAGGACAACGATAATAATAATAAAAATAATAATAATAATAATAATAATAGGCAAAACAATAATAATATGAATTGAATAGAGCGCCCCCCCCCTAGCAAGATCCATTCTAATAGAAGAGATCACAGTTCCGAGTGCGCATGCACTGAAAACGGTGTTGGCATCAAAGCAAAGGCGTACAGCCATTGAGTTTTCCAATACGCGTAGGGCAAAACTTCCATTTTATTCAAAATTAATAGAAATACATATTTGGCAGAAACATGGACGGAAGGTTGCAATATAATAATATAATTACACAACTCTCCATAATTAAGCATTTTGAGCTAAGAAACATACAATTTCAGTCACTTTACAGGCTGATGTTTACATCACTATTTATTAGCCATAAGTAATTCTTGTTCTAAATATTAAAATGTCAAATGTGTAAACAAAAACTTGTTCAATATCTGATTAACCCTACTCATTTTCTATTTCTACATATGTCATTAACCATAGGATATAAATAAAAACATGAATACAACTGACTCTGGCTATGGCTCTAACACTAGTCTGAGTGCCTAGATCTTTCTAAATCTAAATGCACATGGCATAAGATGTGCTGATTATATTGATGTAAATGCAATGCTGGATAAAAGATTAATATCTTAATTTATTATATATATATTTTTTAGTTAGTATTCTATGTTTCAAACAAGAGCTGAGATGAGCTGAAACTAGCACATTTCAGAGCTGCACCCAGTGTCTTAGCATGTGCCATGTGCTTCTCGAGGGTTTGTTTTGCTCTGACATATCCCAAAATGACCGCGCGGCTGGAATGGTGATGTAGTCTATTATACTTTTAAAATAACTGTGCCAATAACTGTGCCAATAACTGTGCCACTCACAGCCGGAAGACCAGTGTTATCTACTTACAACTTGGTTAAAGTTGCATAGTCCGATGGTCATTGAGATAAATAGACTGGATAATTAATTATCGATATGTGGTGTTCTCTGTGGCCGAGTGGTTATAGTGTCTGACTTTTTTCTTAGGTCAGACTCCTAATCCGAAGGTCGGTGGTTTTATTCCCCATGCCCCCCACCTCTGCCAATTTGGATTTCCACCGCTGTGTATAACTTACAGCATCATCAAAGGCCAGTTGCTCTCATACCATGTCTATGTGGTGTGGGAGATTAAAAATCCCTTGGGTCGGTAAAAGTGTAGGCTCGGGCTTTCTAAATTCTATCAACAAACTATCTAATGGTGAAAACAAGTCTATTCAGACTTATCCATGATAGGCAGTATAAATCGTCAAGGAAAAAAATAAAGGCAGAATATAGTCCCTCTTTGTTACCATTATTCAATCCTGTTCTCATGTGTTATTATTATCCTGCGAGAAAAATATGTATATTAGCCAATCTCTGCCCGAGTTCCATGCTTTTGGGCTGCGCTACTGCAGCGCCACCATGCCTTGCTAGCATGCGAACCCCCACTCGGCCATTCTTTGCTTGGTTTTCGTTGATCGTTATTATCTATCTTACTTTAATTTGAAGTAATTTTTATTTTAAATGGCTAACTTCGGAGATACTTGAAGCCACTACAACCATGCATATTTAATTTTAGCAAGCATACCAAAACTCAGAAGGGAATGCTGAGGCAATTGAATAGAACACGTTACTGCAGAAGTCTACGGTGTCATAGCTTTGGCGTGCTTGCCCAAATTAATTTTGCATGTTTGCACTTCAAATATCTCAAAAGATAGCCATTGAAAATAACCTTACTTAAAACTAAAGGAAGGTAGATTATAACAATCAACCTGATATATTTATTCCAGAAAATGACAGAAACTCAAAACCAAAATATTTAAATAAGTGCACTAGTATCTAAGTTTAATATATAAAATCAAATGTAGATATATAAGCTAAAATACATTGCTAATGCGCGGGCAGTTCAAGCGGGAATGAGCCAGGCGGCAGTGGTGTGGCAATGGCGGGGCAAAAGAGTGGCCCCGCAGTAAATATAAAGTGAAGAAATAAATAAGATAAATATAATAAATAATTAATTAAATACAAGCAAGGGAAAACTCAGCCTCTTTATATATATATAATAAATTATATTCTATATATATATATATATATATATATATTTACAACAGATCAAGGACGTCGCTAATGCAATGGCGGCCAGAATGAAAAATGAGACAATACCTACAGTAGACAGCCCGAACGGGTGGTGATAGCAGACGACCACTAAACCAAACACAAAGCAAACAACAACAAAAACAACCCGAGTGAGACAACAATCGATACCAGTGGCAAATGATTTCGATGTTTGGCAGTCAGTCATCATTGGATATTGCCTCAGGGGCTTGAATTGTGCATTATCGATCGTGAGTGTGCTTTCTATCTGTAATGGACATTTGTATTTGATTTGAATCCTTTTTGTATCACTGAAACGGATATATGAGTTTACATGTTGCTAGGACTTAAAACCCCAAAAAACGAAGCATATATAGCGGTACAGTGAGTGGCGGTTACAGTGTGCAGGGGTGGTGGCGCCACCATCGGAACTCAGGTGGGGAGGCTGGAGCAGTAGATGACTATGAGACTCCCACAGTCCATGGAGCTGAGTGAGTAATGAGGGAGAGGAGGGACATTCCAGGTTAGTATACTTGTATAATTCTTATACAGCATATATATGTACTATATAATTTATTATGTGGATATAAATAATGGCAGCCCCTTAATGTTTCTCTCTAACCACCTTAACTTCCATGTTATTCACTGCGGAGCCGGAACCGGAGCCGGCATTCTCTCCTCACCGCCTCCTATACGCCATGAGCCAACTGTCACTCTGCTCACTTTCAAAACCATATATATAAAAAGCCAACTAAAGTACAAAGAAGGACGGAACACATGAAGTGGGTTGAGATGATTTATTCTCTGGCATAGGGAATATCAGGTGTGAATTGCAGTGTAGCGCATCCGTGGTTAGGATTGGTGCCAGTGGCGGTGCCACCACTCATGTGGGGTGGGGCATACTATGCACCAAATGGGTGGACAACAATAGTAATAGAATAATAATAATAATACTGCTACTAATAATAATAACAATAATCTCCCTTCCGTGCCTTTATACTCACATAAAGCTTCTACATCACATCAACTCCACCATTTTTCTTTGTTAAAGCGCCACAGATTGGTGAGATGTTCAGATGTTTACATGTTTTGTTTGTTTGTTGTTGTTTTACATCCTAGCAACATCTAAGGTCATATCAGGATGGCCACTGACTTGTGAGGACTTTATAGTGCTGCCCCACTGGAAGACCAGTCCACCAGCACCATGACCCGATATCCCACTCAGTCACCTTATCCTGACACTGAGCCAACCAGTCCTTGCCCTATCCTAATAATGCCGAGCACCTGGCTAGGAAGCGACAAGTATCAATTTGATAAGTCATTGGTTTGACTCGACCAGGGTTCAAACCCACGATCCCATGATCTACCAACACGGGAGACGGACGCTCTAACTCATTTGGCCACCCCGTCTGGTCGGGTGTTTACAAGCTGCCATACAAATAAGGGCAGCGACCCGCGTACAGGTAACCGGTGCGTGCATCAACGTGAAGCTGGAGGTGGTGTGATAGGGCTATAATGAAAGTGTCATCATTATATCTTAATAAAACCACATTTCATGCTCGGCGGCTTTAGAAGGTTGTGCGCCTTGTTGAATCTTAGAATCTTTACATAAAAAAATAATGATAAATAGTTGAAAACATGGAATTCAATAACCCACCTCCTCTACGACTCTACTCTTATGAACACGTTCTCTGTGGCAGAGTGGTTAGAGTGTTGGTCTCCTAATCTGAAGGTTGGTGGTTCGATTCCCCATGCCCCCCCCCACCTTTGCAAATTTGGGTTTCCAATGCTGTCTATAACTTACAGTGTCATGAAATTCCAGTTGTTCTCATACCATCTATGTATATGTGGTGTGGGAGGTTAAAAATCCCTTCGGTCGGTAAAAGTGTAGGCTTGGGCTTTCTATCGACAAACTGTCTAATGGTGAAAATAAGTCTCTGTGTGTCTGTGTGTGTGTGTGTGTGTCTGTTGGTCTCTGTGTTTGTGTGTTGGCGGTTATTATTTGGGGGATTTTGGGGTTGTTTTTTGTGTGTTTCGGAGGGGTGCGGGTGTAGTGCTTTTTTAAAACTCAGTATTGCCTGCTACACAGAAACAAATGCTTAATAAGTGCATCAGTATCTAAGTTAGATATATAAAATCAAATCTAGATAATTGGTTTGGTTTTTAAAATTTGATATTTCATTGGACTATGCAGGTTTTAAATGCCCAATCCAATTTACACTTAGCCTTGTTTAAACAGATATCTATATGACACCCCTTAGTCCCTGCCACAAGCTCTGCCTCTCAAGGATGTTGTGTTGTTGTTGTTTTACGTCCTAGCAACATCTAAGGTCATATCAGGATGGGTACCGACTTGTGACAGTGCGCACTCATGGCGACTTTATAGTGCCGCCCCACTGGAAGACCAGGCCACCAGCACCATGATCTGATATCCCACTCAGTCACATTATCCTGATACTGAGCCAACCAGTCCTTGCCCTATCCTAATAATGCCGGGCACCAGGCTAGGAAGCAACAGGTATCAATTTGTACGTCATTGGTTTGACTCGACCAGGGTTCGAACCCACGACCCCACGATCTACCAACACAGGAGATGGACGCTCTAACTCATTCGGCCATCCCGTCTGGTCTGCCTGCCTCTCTAGGAACCAGAAGGTGAGTGGGAAATGCTTTTGCATCATTGACCTATAGTCACACATTAATTAAAGCTCATGTCACACCTCCTTCAAATAAATCCTTTCTAAAAAAAATCCTGATACATGACGGAGTGTTTTGGTAGGTGGCACTTTAAAAATTGGAACATCTGTGAACCACTTACCAAGTTACCAAACACTCTAGTTGTGGTAAGCGTTAAAGTTGCATAGCCCGATGGTTTTGAGTTTCTGACATTTTCTGAGATAAACATATTAGGTTGTTGTCGTTATAATCTGCCTTACTTCAGATTGAGGTAACTTTTATTTTACATGGCTAATTAATTTTGGCAAGCACACCAAAACTCTGACATCATAGGCTTCTGCAGTAACAGGTTCTATTAGATTGCCTCAGTATTCTCTTCAACGTGGTGACAAAGGTTTAATAAGTGCACTGGTATTTAAGTTAAATATGTAGAATCAAATTTAGAAAATTGTTTGGGTTTTGAAAATTTTATGTTTTCATCAGATATGCATACAATATTAAACCCCCCCCTTAAAAAAACTTTGAAAAACAAGCGAAACAAATAAACACTCCGACAAAAAAAAACCACCCACAAAAACTAACTTATAGCCATTTGACCAGTGTTGACAAAAGTTTAATATTTTATTTAAAACACTCACTGTAGTTCAACCAAAACTTCGATCTGTTTCATGTTCATGACAATGACTATGCTGTTGTTCTATGAATTGACATGGCATTTTTGTTTACCGGCATGGAGTCAATTTGCTGACTTTAAGTCTTAGTCACAATTCCTACATCTAAGGTCATATCAAGACGGGTACCAACTTGTGACAGTGCACACTCATGGCAACTTTCATAGTGCTGCCCCACTGGGATACCAGGCAGCCAGCACCATGACCCTGATATCCCACTTAAATCACATTATCCTGACACCGAGCCAACCAGTCCTTGCCCTATCCTATTAATGCCGAGTGCCTGGCTAGGAAGCAGCAAGTATCAATTCAATAAGTAATTGGTTTGACTCGACCGGGAACCGAACTCCTGATCTCCAGCTATCGATTCAACCACCGCACCCCCGGTAGGCTGCTCTGTTGACAGGCTACTGTGCTTACTTACTTAATTATTGGGGGATTTGTGACCTAGCGGTCACTGGCTGCAGAACTGCAGCATTGATAAAGGCTACTTGTGCACCTGTGGCACATATAATATACATACCTAGACGAGCCCTGGAAACATCCATCTTTTTAATGACCATGGAGGTGAAACAACGGCTCCATTCACTCACAACCATGGCAACACGTCAGTAGCGCATGACAACAACACCCACACCCACACCCACAAAGACGGGATGGCCAAATGAGTTGGGCATCCGTCTCCCATTTTGGTAGATCGTGGCATTCGAACCAACACATTCGAACCCTGGTCGAGTCGAACCAATGGCTTACAAAATGGTGCTTGTCGCTTCCTAGCCAGGCGCTCTGCATTATTAGGATAGGGCGAGGACTCAGTGTCAGGATAATGTGACTGGGTCGGATATCAGGTCATGGCACTGGCACTGTGACAGCCTCGTCTCCCAGTGGGGAAGCACTATAAAGTCACCATGAGTGCGAACAGTCACAAGTCGGTACCCGTCCTGATATGACCTTAGATGTTGCTAGGACGTAAAACTCCAACCAACCAACCACACACACACAAACAAAACACACACACACATAAAAGCCAACAGTTCGGTTGCACAACAGGCGCTGCTGTGTAAATAGTTGTTCACGTGACTATAGTTAACGGCTGTGGCGGTGTCACGTGACATACACTTTTCTGCCCGCTTCTTGAATTTAGAGAAACATGATTTATGAACTCATGGGGTAGTATTACTTGCATGTCATTGTCCCCCAGCCCAAACCACGTGCCTGCATGTACCCGTGTGTCTGTGCACTGAATACTCTGACTGCTTTTTACTGCGTTTCACTGGTTTTTACGGCGTTCCACTGCTTTTTACTGCGCTTCACTGCTTTTTACTGCATTTACTTATACTGCATTTAACTGCGTCTTACTGTGTTATACTGATATATACTGCGCTTAACTGCGTTCAACTGCGTTTTACTACGTTTCACTGTGTTCTACTGCTATATACTACGTTTTACTGCTTTTTACTGCGTTTTACTGTGTTCTACTGCTATATAATGCGTTCAACAGCATTTTACTACGTTTACTGTGTTCTACTGCTATATACTGTGTTGAACTACGTTTTACTGCTTTTTGGTGCGTTTTACTTTGTTCTACTGTACTGCGTTCAACTGCGTTTTACTGTGTTATACTGATATATACTGTGTTTAACTGTGTTCACCTGCGTTTTACTACGTTTTATTGCTTTTTACTGTGTTCTACCACACTATACTGCATTTAACTGTGTATTACTGCTTTTTACTGTGTTATACTGCTATATACTGCGTTTAACTGCGTTCAACTGTGTTTTACTGCATCTTCCTGTGTTATACTGATATATACTATGTTTAACTGTGTTCAACAGCTTTTTACTGTGTTATACTGCTATATACTGCGGTTTACTACCTTTTACTTTTTACTGCGTTTTACTGTGTTCTACTGCTATATACTGCGTTCAACAGCGTTTTACAACATTTTACTGCTTTTTACTGTGTTCTACATTTTACTGCTTTTTACTGTGTTTACTGCTTTTTACTGTGTTCTACCGCCCTTACCCCACCCCTACTACACCTTCTTTCAAAACCTATTACCTAAAATTTTCCTTTAAATTGACATAAAACCTGTCTGATGTAAGTCCCCACTGCAATCTCAGACCGCGATCCCATCATTAGGCCACACAGAACGGAACACTCGTGATGGGATAAAAAAAAAATATAAAAGAATGGCCAGGTTTCCGCATTTGGTATTGGTGATTGGATCCACTGATTTGCATATTTGCAATATAGTATATATATATGTGTATTGTAGATATGTTATATCTTTTTGAAAAGAGAAGAGAGAAAACAAAGGAAGAAAGAAGTGTTTAAAGACAATTCTAGAGTCATCTTGTACATTTATTGATGCATGCTCACCAAGTGCATAATACATATGTTGAACTGGAATTGCATGCAGTTACTATTACGACAAATAGTCAATTTATATTATGCTTCTATTATCGAACAGGTTTTTCATGTGGTTATTATTGCAACTGATATTGTCATTTATGTACCAACAAATTGTAATTAACGGCCGGAAGACCAGTGCTCTGGCGCTGACAAAAGACATTATTCGCTGAATAAAATACATTTAGTAAAAAAAAAAAATTATACTGCGTTTTACTAGGCTTTACTGCTTTTTACCGTGTTCTACTGCTATATACTGCGTTTTACTAGGCTTTACTGCTTTTTACTGTGTTCTACTGCTATATACTGCGTTTAACTGCGTTTTACTATGCTTTACTGCTTTTTACTGTGTTCTACTGCTATATACTGCGTTCCCCTGCGTTTTATTGCTTTGGATTCGTTTACTGCTTTTTACTGCCTTTTACTACGTCCTGATATGACCATAGATGTTGCAAGTATGTAAACCTCCAACAACCACCACCGCCTTTTACTACGTTTACTGCTTTTTCTGTGTTTGACTGTGTTTGACTGTGTTGTGCTGCTTTTTACTGCGTTTGACTGATTTTTTACTGCTTTTTACTGCGGTTCACTGCATTATACTGCATTTTACTATGTAAAGCATCACTGACACTTGTTACAATCTAACAACCACATCATCGTCATCATCAATCTGTTAACCGCGAGGGTCGTTGGGGCACCACAGATGACTTTTGAAACCATCTTTCTACATTTCCCCCTGTTCTCCACCGTCCTCTGGCCTGTCCATTCCCTGATGTTGCATATGCTGTAGGTTCTCCCCTGCAAACAATGCATTCTCTGCGCAAACACTGTGCATTCTCTTCACCATGGGTTCTCTTCCCCTGCAAACACTGTAGATTCACCATTGCAAACACTAGATTCTCCCCTTAAGCACTTTTCTCTCTGCTGCAAACACCTGTGTATTCTACCCTGCAAACAGGTTGTACTCTGCAAACACCTGTGTATTCTACCCTGCAAACAGGTTGTACTCTGCAAACACGGTGTATTCTACCCTGCAAACAGATTGTACTTTGCAAAGACTGTGTATTCTACCCTCCAAACAGGTTGTACTCTGCAAACACCTGTGTATTCTACCCTGCAAACAGGTTGTACTCTGCAAACACGGTGTATTCTACCCTGCAAACAGGTTGTACTCTGCAAACACGGTGTATTCTACCCTGCAAACAGATTGTACTCTGCAAACTGTGTATTCTACCCTGCAAATAGATTGTCCTCTACAATCACTGTGTATGCTACCCTGCAAACAAGTAGATTGTACTGGTCTCCCAATGCGGCAGCACTATAAAGTCACTATGAGTGCGCACTGTCACAAGTCAGTACCCTTCCTGATATGACATTAGATGTTGCCAGGATGTCAAACTCCAACAACCAACCATCATAATTAACTCCAAGTAAATAATGTTGACTGAATTCGAGGCGTTACCTCGTGAATGAGTGAGTGAGTGATTGGGGTTTTATCTCCTGGCAACATCCGAGGTTATACTTATGCTTTATATCCGAACAGAATCTGGC
>CM059190.1:45732355-45765909 GCA_030323885.1 Branchipolynoe longqiensis | reverse complement strand
TGGATCTTTTCATAGGTAGCGCCACAATTGTGAGATGTTGAGTGCAAGGACCAATGCAAACACACCTCTCTGATTATGTGACCTGGTTCCCTGGTTCTTTTCATAGATGGAACCACTATTGTGAGATGTTGAGTGCCAGGACCAATGAAAACGTACCTCTTTGATCATGTGACCTGGTTGTCTGGATCTTTTCATAGGTAGTGTCACAATTGTGAGATGTTGAGTGCAAGGACGAATGCAAACAGACCTCTCTGCTCATGTGAGCTGGTTCCCTGTTTTTTTCATAGATGGCGCCACTATTGTGAAATGTTGAGTGCCAGGACCAATGAAAATGTACCTCTTTGATCATGTGACCTGGTTCTTTGGATCTTTTTATAGATGGTGCCACTATTCTGAGATGTTGAGTGCCAGGACCAATGAAAACGTACTTCTTTGATCATGTGACCTGGTTCTCTGGATCTTTTCATAGATGGCGCCACTAATGTGAGATGTTGAGTGCCAGGACCAATGAAAACGTACCTCTTTGATCATGTGACCTAGTTGTCTGGATCTTTTCATAGATGGCGCCACTATTGTGAGAGGTTGAGTTCAAGGACAAATGAAAATGCGGCTCGCTGATCATGTGACCTGGTTCCCAGGATCTTTTCATAGATGGCGCCACTAGAGTGCTAGACACACCCATATACACCCAAAATAGTAGATAGTTCTCAACAAGTTGCGCAAAAAGTTGTGCAACTTGTTGCGCCATGTAAGTGCACCGTAAGCTAGCTACATTGATCGGGTTCTGTGCTCCGTAAATGTCGTCTGTCAAGCTTTAATATCTAAAAAGAAGATGTTGCCATGTTACATCCTGTAATAGCATACCAGCACTAAATGTAACTGTGCCCAGTTAACTGCCTCTTCGGGGAATACAGTAGACCCTCTCTAGCCAACCACCTCCACAGATTAACCATATCGATCGCTTTATGGGCAATCGTTTGGGATTCAAATAAAGTGATCGATACAATTACCATTATAATGATTAAAAAAAAAAAACCTCCCTAAACCGACCACCTCCCTAAATGGACCATATAAAGTCGATCCCATGGGCCGGGCGATTTAGAGAGGTTTTACTGTATTATGAATTTCCGTGAGGAATATTTGTTGTAATGTAGAACCGTAACCATGACCCAATATCCCACTCAGCCACATTATCCTGATACTGCGCAAACCAGTCCTCGCCTTATTCTCTTAATGCTGAGCGTCAGGCTATGTTGTGAAAAGTATCAATTTTGTAAGTCATTGATTTGACTCGGCCAGCGCTTGACCCACAATCTCCTTTTAGACAGGAAGTTGTGAATATTATAAATATGCTGTATACACCATTATACGAGTATTATAAGGCCAGAAGCTTCCATCTGTTCCGCAGCCCTAACACCTCCCTCAGTTATCGACTGGAGGAGCCTTAATGGAGTAATTGATTGTTCCAGCCTAGCTAACCTCAGATCCGATTGGGTGCGCCACCTGTCTGCTCATGCGTCAACTGCCTTCCCCATCTCCCCTCACTGATCCGCTGAAAATGTGTATTGCCAGTAGATTTTAGCGGCGAGATTTCAGGGCTTAAAGTTTTTTAATCTGATGCTTTTAAGTTTATAGTTATTTGAAATGAAAACATACCAAATTAATGTTGGCATGCATGTCAATGTTCTGACGACATAAGCTTAGTATATATATTTTGTTCGTACATTAGTTGTTTAAGCAGGGGAAATTTCAATCACGGTATATTGGTCTTCCTCATTCCACTGCTCCTTGCCCTATCCTAATAATTCCGAGCGCCTGGCTAGGAAGCGACAAGTATCAATTTTTAAGTCATTGGTTTGACTCGACCAGGGTTTGAACCCATGATCTACCAACACGGGAGACGGATGCTCTAACTCATTCGGCCATCCCGGCTGGTTGTGAGTATTCAGCTACAAATGCTTAATGCGTGCACCGGTATCTAAGCGTAACTATGGAGGATCAAATCTAGGTCCGAGGTTTTGCAGTTAAAATGGGATGTTTTCATCGGACTATGCAGCTTTAATACCGGACTATAGAGGACGTAAGACTGGATATCTCAGAAAGTGTGAACATTTTGAACATTTCAAACAAAGCATCCTCTGTTGCTCGTGAGTCTTGCCTAATCCAAATTGATGCGCCTAACTATAGAATTGAAATTACTTTCATTGACTGCATTTATATATTTAATTGTATGCATATCAAAAGTATGTAATATGCACAGACAATATTTAGTGACACCAGATGAAAATTTGTGACTGCAGACGACAATTCATGACAGCAGGCAAAATTTAGTGACAACAGACAACAGTTAGGGACAATAGACGACAATTAGTCACAACAGACAATAATTAGTGACAGCAGATGACTATTAGTGACAGCAGATGAGAATTAGTGACATCAGATGACAATTAGTGACAGCAGATGACAATAAGTGACAGCAGAAGACACTTAGTGACATCAGACAACAATTAGTGACATCAGACGACAATTAGTGACAGCATATGACAATTAGTGACAGCAGATGACAATTAGTGACAGCAGATGACAATTAGTGACATCAGATGACAATTAGTGACAACAGACGACAATTTGTTACAGCAGACAACAATTAGTGACAGCAGATGACAATTAGTGACAGCGGACGATAATTTGTGACAGCAGATGACATTTGCTGACAGCAGACAACATACACATATATATGCCGTATAAACCATTATACGAGTGTAATAAGCTGGAAGATCCCATATAGACCTACTCCCCAGCCACTAAGTCATCGGCTGGTTACCTCTACTCATTAGGTCATCTACTGGTACCACCTGACCTCCCGGTGTCACATTACCTACTCGCCTACACCTCAGCAGCCGTTACACTCACTGTACCGCTAAAAAAAAGTGTTTGTTAGGCTAGAGGGCTCATTTCCTCTTGCCAGAGAATATATCTTTCTACCCATTATCAGGCTCTCCTTGTTCCTTATGTGTGTAGGTAGTTATTATATATGTTCTATATAATTTATTATGTGGATATAAATAACGGCGGCTGCTTCAAGTTTAACTTCCATGTTATTCACTGCGGAGCGGGTATTCTCTCCTTCCCGCCTCCTTTACACTGTGAGTCATCTGTCACACTGCTCACTTTCAAATACTCCCATCGTTTGCTTGCACCCTGTGTATTCTCTATGTCGGCATGACGTCACAACCCTGGAAACTAGCCCGCAAAGGGTAAAACACTGTAGTGATTTGTGCTGCAGCAATGCTATGTCTACGCGGAGCATTTATCTTTGCAAAATAAATTAAAAAGCTTTCATTGGATCGATTAAAAAATCTTAATGTGCGATTGAAGAGGAACATCTGAAGTATTTAATTTAACCTAAGAGGAATTTTCTCTGAAAGTATTAAAAACAGAGGTAATAGTGAAAGTTGGGATATTCTGAGTGTCAGTGCCAGTGTTAGCCTTACCAGATCATGGCCTCAAAAACTATTTTCGCAAAATAAATTCAAGAACTTCCAATTGGCTGATAAAAAAAAGCAGAATGTGAAATTGTAGAGAAAGATCTGAACTATTTAATAGAAACAAGAGAAATTTGCTTTGAAAGCACCAAAAAGCACAAATTACTGTGATAGTTAGGGTGGTTTTAATGTTGTGTCTATGACAGTGGCATTTGTTTTACCCTTCGAGCGTTGTGAGTGCAAAAAGTGCTCGGATGTCCAACATCGAGAATACGTGTATGTGTGTGTATGTGTGTGTATGCACACCCTTTCTATTACAAGTGATATAAATGTGAGGTAATTTATTCCATGGCGTGCTTCATAGGATGACAAGTAGCAGGTGCCCGTGTTTGAATGACGTTACGTGAAGCCCCCGCACCCTGATTGATGGCAGTGGTTACTGCTTCGTTGTGACAGAGGCCAGAAAGTGACCCGCCAAACCAACTATTTTCCGACCAGTCACACCAAAAATAACCAATGACCTATTTCTCTGAGCACAGGTAATATAATTGATAATACTGATAAAAACGATGATAATAATGATAATTAAAAAATTGATATTGATGATAATAATGATAGCTATAATGATAGCAATTATGAAAATGATGACAATATTTTTTTAAATTCTGACAATGATAATATTAATGATATCAATAATGAAAGTAATGATAATTAAAAAAATTGATGATGATAACAATGATGATAATGTAGTGGTCTGCACTGACCTCTCAGGCAAGTAACCACATAGACAGGTAGGCGTGGGGAGTGTGTTGATATCAGGGAGCCGAGGTGGTGTAATGGTTAGCACACTGGCCCGGAATGCAAAGAGATGTGGGTTCCAGTCCCGCTCTAGGCGCAATATTTCCATTTTCATCCACCCCATGACACTGGTTGCCGTGATCAGGATCCTGTACAAGCTTTGCGCTGTATGGTTGTTGAACCTACCCTGTGTATGTATGTGTAAGTGCATTGCCTGTATGTATGTAATTGTAAGCATTACAAGACTTACAATTCCAGGGGGACGAGTGTAGTGGTCTGCACTGACCTCTCAGGCAAGTAACCACATAGACAGGTAGGCGTGGGGAGTGTGTTGATATCAGGGAGCCGAGGTGGTGTAATGGTTAGCACACTGGCCCGGAATGCAAAGAGATGTGGGTTCGAGTCCCGCTCTAGGCGCAATATTTCCCATTTTCATCACCCCCATGACAATAACAATGCTGACAGTAATAATGAAAGTGATGATAATAAAAAAAATTATAACAATGATAAAAATAATGATAGCAATAATGATGAACATGGGGATGATGTAGATGTAAAATTGATTACGGAAGTTAATAACAGCTAAGCGATGTAGACACAAATAAAATAGAGGGTTACTTTTCTTGACAATGGCTATATTTGATTGCTTGTTTGCGTGACTATATTTAATTGTTTGTTTTAAGGTTATATGTAGCTATATTTGATTGTTTGTTTTATGGCTATGGGTGGTTATATTTGATTGTTTATTCTAGGGCTATGGGTGGCTATATTTGATTGTTTTTTATGGATATGCGTGGCTATATTTGATTGTTTGTTTTATGGCTATGCCTAGCTCTATTGGAGTCTATATTCTAGGGCTATGGGTGGCTATTTTTGATTGTTTGTTTTAGAGCTATGCTTATCCATCTATATTTGATTTGTTTGTTTTAGGCCTTTGCATAGCTATCATTGCTTGTTTGTTCTTGTATGCATGGTTATATGTGATTGTTTGTTCTAGTTCAATGCGGTTGATATCGTAACCAAGTAACCGGTGTTACAAAGTTCCCTCTGACATTCAGGGGTCAGGGGTGAGCGGGTTATGTGTCAGCAGCATGTATGGGGGCGTGACAAAACGCGGGTGGTTCACACACCTTTAGGGGTGAATATAGACAGTGACGCTAATTGTACCCCACCAGCTCCCCGCCCCTCACTCAATGACTCAATCACTCACTCACTCACCCAATCACTCAATCACTCACTTACCTAATCACTCACTTACCTAATCACTCACTCAATCACTCCCTCACGCACTTCTCTCTTCCACAGCATTCCTTCTGTCCCCTTCTTCCCTCCCTCACCCTCTCATTCCCTCCTTCCCTCCCTCCCTCCTTCCCTCCCTCCCTCTCACTCACTCTCTCACCACTCACTCACTCACTCACTTCCTCTTAGATTCTTTGTCTTCTTCCCTCCTCTCTCTTCCTCCTTCCCTCCCTCCCTCCTTCCCTCCTTTACTCTACTCACTCACTCACTCACCACTCACTCACTCACTCACTCACGCACTTCTCTCTTCCACGGCATTCCTTCTGTCCCCATTCTTCCCTCCCTCCTCCCTCCTCCCCTCTCCCCTCCTTCCCTCCCTCCCTCCTCCCTCCCTCCCTCCCTCCCTCCCCCTCTCTCTCTCTCTCCCACTCACTCACTCACTCATCATTCTCTCTTCCACGGCATTCCTTCTGTCCCCTTCTTTCCTCCCTCACCTCTCCTTCCCTCCCTCTTCCCTCCCCATTCCTCCCTCCGTCCTCTCACTGACACACTCATTCGCCTTCCCCTTCTCCCCGGTCATTCCTGACTGACTCACTCTTCCCTCCCTCCTCAATCCCCTTACTTCGCCTCCCTACCTCACTCACTCCTTCTTCCTTCCCACCTCCTTCCCCATTCACCCACTCCTTTTCCTCCCTCCCTCCTCCTCCCTCCCTCTCCCTCCCTCCCTCACTGACTCACTTCCATCTCTCACTCACTTCTTTCACCTCCTTTCTCCCTCCCTCCCTCCTCCCTCCCTCATGACTCACTGCTATCTTTCACTCACTTCTTCCCTCCCCTTTTTCTTCCCTCCTCTCCTCTGCCTTCCCTCCACCCTCCTCCTCTCTCCCTCCTCCTCCCTCCACTCTCCCTCCCCTCCCTCCCTGCCCTCCCTCCCTCCTACATTTCTCGCGTGTCCCTTGCTACCACGTCACTAACATCCTCCACTTAAATTAACAGTGAATGAAAATGAGCGTCATTTCATTGAATTTCACAAGCAGCAGACGACATTTCGCACCGTGAAAGTTGCCCACATTTTGCACACTATCACTACCGACTAAACTTCCACCGCCTCACACTCACAGTCACAGCACAGATCATTTAATTTAACAAAGATTTCTCTTTCAGCGAAAATATTCTTCATTTCCGTGAATTTCACAACGAGCAGACGACATTGGCTGTTTGAATGCCGCCTTTTTATTCTTCACGACATGAGTGGGGTTTATTCTGATTAGAACACACAGAAGTCTTAAGCCCTGGTACCAGGTTCCCTGTCATAGACTTGACACCCCCCCCCCCCACCCCATTATCTTGTTAAAGATGGCGTGTAATAAAGCTGGAGCTATGCCCCCCACCTCCCCCACCTCCCCCCACCTCCCCCCACCCCTTGTTTGGCCGCCAACATGCCATTGCGTGTTTGGTTTTTAGTATCACTCTCACCTAACAACTTAAAACGATTCCCTTTCGGGATTTATCCCAGCCTACTCAACCCAACGACATACAAAATTGATACTTGTCGCTTCCTAGCCTGGCGCTCGGCATTGATAGGATAGGGCAAGTGCCGGGATAATATGACTGAGTGGAATATTGGGTCATGGTGCCGGCGGCCTGATTTCCCAATGGGGAAGCACTAGTATAAAGTCGCCATGAGTGTGCACTGTCACAAATCGGTACCCGTCCTGATATGACCTTAGATGTTGCCTGGACGTAAAACTCCGACAACCAAAACCAAATCCTTTTTTGTTTAAATCAACTTAACTGCAAGTTTTTATGGTACTTGGCTAGGCTTTCCCCAGGAAATAGAACTGAAACAAGACTTAGTATAGACTCATGTAGTCACTAATTAAAAAGAAGGGTTCACTGCAATAGTAGAAGTTACTGAGGAACTAGACCAGATGGGATGGCCGAATGAGTTAGAGCATCCATCTCCCGTGTTGGTAGATCGTGGGGTTGTGGGTTCGAACCCTGGTCGAGTCAAACCAATGACTTAAAAATTGATACTTGTTGCTTCCTATCCTGGCGCTCGGCATTATTAGGATAGGGCAAGGACTGGTTGGCTCAGTGTCAGGATAATGTGACTGAGTGGAATATCAGGTCATGGTGCTGGCAGCCTGGTCTTCCAGTGGGGCAGCACTATAAAGTCGCCATGAGTGTGCACTATCACAAGTCGGTACCCGTCCTGATATGACCTTAGATGTTGCTAGGATGTAAAACAAGAAACAAAACAAATTTCCAGATACATCATCTCTATGGCTTATTATTTCAAGCGTAGTAGTCTGTCTTGACCTCAGGCAAACAGGGACGAAAGTTGTCTCCGGCCAAAAACGCGGAAATTAAGCTGAGATTATTACACCGATGACGAATTTCAGCGAAAACGCGGATTTTCTCCAATAGGATTAGCACTGACAGGGAATCGCGGGAAAATGGCAGAATTGAGGTTTCAACTATCTTTGTTGTACCTATATTATCGCCCATATCTAATCCATTTTTATTTGGGTTTTATGTTCTAGCAACAGCCTAAGCTCATACTAAATTGAAGTAAATTAAAACGATCAACCTAATATGAACCTTATATTAAAGCTGCATAGTCCGATAGAATATCCAATTTTCAAAACCAAGACAATTATCTAAGTTTGATCCTACATATCTATCTTAGACACTGATGCACTTTTTAAGCATTTGTTGTCACACAGCAGTGGATACTGAGTCAATTTAATAGAACCTGTTACTGCTGAAGCACTATGCTGGCAGAGTTTTGGCGTGCTTGCCAAAACTAATTTGACATATTTCCACTTCAAATATCTCAAAAGTTAATCATTTAAAATAAAAGTTACTTCAAACTAAAGTAAGGTAGATTATAACAATCAATTTAATATATTTATCTCAGAAAAATTACAGAAAATCAAACCCATCGGACTATGCAACTTTAAAATAATTATAAGGGCAGAAACCCCAAAGCATCGGGCTCTGCTACTTTAAAGTTTCACAATCTGATGATGTTCAGTTTGGGCCATAATTTGTTTTAGACAAATATATATGGTTGATCGTTTCTAGTCTACCTTGCTTTAGTTTGTAATAAAGTGCAAGACATCTTATGGCCCTGTCACATTACGACGTATCTCGCCAATGCGGAAAATCACTTTTTTACGTCGAGATACGTCAAACTTTTCAGCGCGGGGGGAAACGTTGGACGTATAGATATGGTATACACAGTGTATGACCAACGTATGGCTATCATACCTCCCGGCGAAAAATGCTCAAATTACGCTCACGGTACGTTGACAGAACACCAGTGAACGTTATGTACGTTATTCGATCGCCAGAACTACACGTCATACATTACAAATGTCAAGACCCGCTGGAGAAACGCTAAATGTACATTAGACGTACGTTAGGCGTATGTTATCCATATGTTGTCAGTACGCAGACTGTACGTTCCCACTGCCTTTAAAGTAGGTCAACGTAGTGCAACATAGTGAACAACATTTGACTAACGTACGTCTAACGTACATCGATGTACACCTAGCACTTAGATAACGTACAGCGGATGTAAAATCCACACATTGTCGAATGTTGTCGTGCGTCGAAAGTTTTGTGCATGCACAAAACTTTGTCGACCCCCTGACTTGCGACGCCGTATCTCGACGAACATCAACGTACATGGACGTATACCAATGCGTGCCTAATGCGCGTGTAATGCATACTGACGTATCCTGATGTAGCGGCAAAAAATCACATACATCGACGTACGTTGGTGTGAAGCGTCGTAATGTGAGAGCACCAATAGGCTTCAGAAGGGATAGTTTGTATCAAATTGAATTTATATTCCTTCCTGCGACAATTAATGATCAATAATTCCACAGGTATCTGAGTTGGATAGGTAGGGTAGTTTGAGATCTTTAGTACAGACCAGGAACTAGTTCAAATGAGATAGCTTAGCTTGAGTTATTTAACACAGACCAGGAACTAGTTAAAATGAGACAGCTTAGCTTGAGTTATTTAACACAGACTAGGAACTAGTTCAAATGAGACAACTTAGCTTGAGTTATTTAACACAGACCAGGAACTAGTTCAAATGAGACAGCTTAGCTTGAGTTATTTAACACAGACTAGGAACTAGTTCAAATGAGACAACTTAGCTTGAGTTATTTAACACAGACCAGGAACTAGTTCAAGTGAGACAGCTTAGCTTGAGTTATTTAACACAGACCACGAACTAGTTCAAATGAGACAGCTTAGCTTGAGTTATTTAACACAGACGAGGAACTAGTTTAAATCAGGTAGCTTAGCTCGAGATATTTAACACAGGCCAGGAACTAGTTCAAATGAGACAGCATAGCTTGAGTTATTTAACACAGACCAGGAACTAGTTCAAATGAGACAGCTTAGCTTCAGTTATTTAACACAGACCAGGAACTAGTTCAAATGAGACAGCATAGCTTGAGTTATTTAACACAGACCAGGAACTAGTTCAAATGAGACAGCATAGCTTGAGTTATTTAACACAGACCAGGAACTAGTTCAAAGTAGACAGCTTAGCTTGAGTTATTTAACACGGACCAGGAACTAGTTCAAATGGGACAGCTTAGCTTGAGTTATTTAACACAGACCCGGAACTAGTTCAAATCAGGTAGCTTAGCTGGAACTATCTAATTTATAGCACCAGCACAAACCAGTGACCAGTTCAATTCAGATAGCTTACCTTGCTCTATTTAATATATGGCACCTGCCATAAAACAGTAACCAGTTGTAATTGAGATAGTTGCGGTTGAGCTGTGTAATCTATAGCCCAACAAATGGCTCGGGCATGGATGCAGTCTTCACACAAGCCAAGTAACTGCTTCAAGATGTGGTAACCTTACCACCGTGAAATGCAATTTGGTGTCATTTATGACTCAATGCTACCTCTTAGTGTGTGTCTGTGTGTGGTTCAAAAGGTTTAAGCAATTGGATGATTTTTTTTAAATGTTAAAATAAAAACGGAATATGCGCCCTGGGGCAGTGTATAGTAGGTCTCTTACGTTGGTTGCTTGTTGGAGTTTTACGTCCTGGCAACATCTAAGGTCATATCAGGACGGTTTAGACTCGGTGTTAGGATAATGTGACTGAATGGGATATCAGGTCATGGTGCTGGTGGCCTGGTCTCTCAGTGGGGCAGCACTATAAAGTTGCCATGAGTGCGCACTGTCACAAGTCGCTACCCGTCTTGATATGACCTTAAATGTTGCTAGGACGTAAAACAACAACTCACACATTAACTTTGTTTCAGTCTTTAAATTCTTGTTGATCAAATCACGTATGGGTTGTCACTATGATGTTATTGCTGCTCCGGCTGTCGACTTTACTGAACCCTGAAAACTTTCCCAGAATTGTTCAACAGCCGCCCCCCCCCCCCTGACAGGGGCCCCCCCACCCCGGCCACCCCACCCACTGAGAGACCCGGTTAACCAATAGCCCACTGCCCGATTTCTCCAAAATAGGGCGACGCAGGAACGTTCAGACCGTCAGGCCTCAGTCACACTACGGCTTGTGACAACTTGCGACCGCTTTATAAACAAAAGCCGGCAATCTCCCTGCGACCAGCACAAAAACCGGCAGGAAAAACAATGGTCACCCAGCAATTGGCCGCCAAGGAGGTTGCAGGTTCTGCACCAAAAACCTTGTGACCATTTTGGTTGCTGGCCAGTCGGCTTTTTGGTCGCAAAGTGGTTGCAAAGTGGTCGCCAGTGGTCGCAAGCCATAGTGTGACTGGTGCCTTAAGATTACGCTGTCAAGATTTATAAACAACAATAACAAATATCATCCCTGGCAATGGATGTCGTGGTTATTTTGAGCATATCCTTCAAATTATGTCCACATAGTTTTAGCATTGAGGAGAGGGTGGGGGGGGGTGTGTGTTTCTTGGAGTTTTACATCCAGGCAACATCTAAGATCATATCAGAATGGGTACCGACTTGTTACAGTGTGCACTTATGGTGACTTTGTAGTGCTGCCCCACTGGGAGGCCAAACCCCTGGCACTGTGACCTGATATCCCACTCAGTCACATTATCCTGATACTGTACTAACCAGTCCTTGCCCTATCCTAATATTGCTGAGCGCCAGGCTAGGAAGCGACAAGTTTCAATTTTATATGTCATTGGTTTGACTCTACCGGGAACTGAACTCCCAACCTTCTGTACGGGGAATCTGTGCTCTACCGATTCGGCCACTGCGTCAGGTGTGTGTGTGTGTGTGTGTGTTTGTGTGGGGGTGGGTGGGTGGACGTGCTTTCTGTTGGTGGAAATGTGTGACAATGTGTTTGGGGTGGTTCCCTAGTCATGCTGTGGTCACGCCCCACCAAACATAAACACATCCAGCCACAGGTTGCTCGAGCCTCAGCCTTGACGTCACGCTGGTAATAGCCTTCTCTTCAAAATTGATGTATTTTCCAGCCCCCTCTAAGCTCAACCTCCCCCCCACCCACACACACACACTCACACCCACTCCAACCTATCGCCCTCCCCTTCTGCCGCCCTCCAGCTGTTCTGGCTTTAGAGGTGTGTTTATCAGGCCCCGCTGTGCGACACAGTCCAACTGCCTCGCTTTGGCCTCGCCGCTCCCTGCCTTTGTTATTAATATTATTGTCGTCTGCTCTGGCTGAATGTCTTCTGCTCTGATTAAAAGGAATGTCTGTCTTCTCCTACATGAATAGACCAGACGGGATGGCCGAATGAGTTAGAGCGTCCGTCTCCCGTGTTGGTAGATCGTGGGTTCGAACTCTTGTCGAGTCAAACCAATGACTTAAAAATTGATTCTTGTCGCTTCCTAGCCTGGCGCTTGGCATTATTAGGATAGGGCAAGGGCTAGTTGGTTCAGTGTCAGGATAATGTGACTGAGTGGGATATCAGGTCATGGTGCTGTCACAAGTCGGTACCCGTCCTGATATGACCTTAGATGTTGCTAGGACGTAAAACAACAACAAACAAACAACTTACCTGAATAGTGTCATATTGTCGTCTGCTCTGGCTGAATGTATTCTGCTCTGATTGAAAGGAATGTCGTCTGCTCTTACCTGAATAGTGTCATACTACTATGGTTGAAAGGAATGTCGTCTGCTCTTACCTGAATAGTGTCATACTACTATGGTTGAAAGGAATGTCGTCTGCTCTTACCTGAATAGTGTCATACTGCTATGTTTGAAAGGAATGTTGTCTGCTCTTACCTGAATAGTGGCATATTGTTGTCTGCTCTGGCTGAATGTCTTCTGCTCTGATTGAAAGGAATGTTGTCTGCTCTTACCTGAATAGTGGCGTCGTCTGCTCTGGCTGAATGTCTTCTGCTCTGATTGAAAGGAATGTTGTCTGCTCTTACCTGAATAGTGGCGTCGTCTGCTCTGGCTGAATGTCTTCTGCTCTGATTGAAAGGAATGTCGTCTTCTCTTACCTGAATAGTGTCATACTGCTCTGATTGAAAGAAATGTCACTGTCACACCATCCTGGGCTCGCAAGCAACGGTCAGCGATTGGTCAATATATATATATATATATATATATATATATATATATATATATATATACACAACACACAACACACAACACACAACACACCGAGCTAGATGGCAAAGGGACAAGTCTCAATAATAAATAATAAATACATATAAAATTCCACTCATTTATATATGTATAGCTGGTTATACTCCTTATATATCTGTCAAAATTCTCGGTGTTAAGTGAGTAGGACAGTGAGCAGGCATATATACATTCATGGGTCATTCTTTAAAACTGAGCATGAACGTGTGACATGGAAAACAAAAGTGAAAACCTTTCAAATAATACCAAAAAACCTTCCAAATAATAGCCTAATCCAATGTCCTATGAAGGTTTGTTTGTTGTGCATATGTCAGAGTTGAAAAAAATTAATTTCACTTTTTGAATTAGAACTCATACAAATTGAGCAATACATTAATATCACTTGTGTAATATGAAAATCAAAGACACATCCAGAACCTCATTTTAACATATACAACATAGTCAAACAAGATTTTATTGATTACTCTTGAGCAGACAAGATTATGACTTACAAGAAAAAAGTTGAAAAATAAGTTGACAAAACGTTGGGCTACATGCATAGTGTAAATGTGTAAATTGTCACTTTTTCACATCAGCACAAAATTATATAAGTAAACATTAAATTTCTTTCTCAGGATAGCTTCAATAAATGTACTTAATAGACAGAGGATACAATAATTATTTGACTTGCACTCAATAAAAGAAAGAACAAATTATCAGCATCGTAATGTGGAAACCAAATATGTGGTGCCCAGTTTTAAAGAATGACCCATATACATATATGTTATTTTGTCATATTGTGCATTTTGTGTGTACTACTATAAATATAATCATCCTTACCTGGAGGCAAATTGATAACCCTTCACGGTTCTTGATTCTTGACAATTTACCGGAAGTCAGGTTTCCAGCGGCTTTTGTGTCAGCAGATGACTTCCATTCTCGTTAAGAAATAGCATCGGTGGAAAACAGCAGGGTACACCGTCTTTAAATTAAAAAAACTCACACACAAAAAGAACTCCCCAAAACTAACAAATTAACAAATAAAACTAGCAACTAGTCTAAAGCAGGATCATGTAAACAAAAATTTAAAAACAAGTCAAAATGGCCAATTTGCTTAAAGTTACATAGCCTGATAAATCCATTATGTTGGTCATTATTGTGTACCCTTCTTTAAGATTGAAGTCACTTTTATTTTAAATGGCTAACTTTTGAGATATTTGAAGTGCAAACGCCCAAAATTAATTTAGGAAAGCAACACCATAGCATTCTGCAGTAACAGGTTCTATTCAAGTGCTTCAATATTCCTTTTTGTGTGGCGGCAAATGTTTAATAAATGCACCTGTAGTTAGATATGTAGAATAAAATCTAGATAATTGTTTTGGTTTTGGAAATTTGATGTTTTCATCCCAACCTCAAAACAAAAACTCTCCCCTAGATTTGATGTTACATTTCTAGCTTAGATACCGGTGTAGTTATACAGCATTTCTTGCCACATAGAACTTAGAAGGCTATACCGAGTCAATTTACTAGGACATGTCGCTGCATACGCGTATTTTCTCAGAGTTTTAGCGTGCTTGCGCTTCAAATATATCAAAAGTTTGCCGTTTAAAATATAAGTTACTTCGAAACTAAAGTAATCACTTCAATATTGCAATCACTTCAATATTGTAGTGGTCTGCACTGACCTCTCAGGCAAGTAACTACATAGAGAGGTAGGCATGGGTAGTGTGGTGATATCAGCGAGCCTAGGTGGTGTAAGTGTTAGCACACTGGCCCGGAATGCAAGATGTGGGTTCAAGTCCCACTCTAGGCACAATATTTCCCATTTTCATCACCCCCATGACACTGGTTTCCATGACCAGGATCCTGTACAAGCTACGTGCTGTATGGTTGTTGAACCTACCCGGTGTATGTGTGTGTTAGTGCATTGCCTGTATGTATGTAAAATCCATTTTGTAAGCATTAAAAGACTTACAATTCCAGGGGGACGAGTGTAGTGGTCTGCACTGACCTCTCAGGCAAGTAACCACATAGACAGGTAGGCGTGCGTAGTGTGGTGATATCAGGGAGCCTAGGTGGTGTAATGGTTAGCACACTGGCCCGGACTGCAAAGAGATGTGGGTTCGAGTGCCGCTCTAGGCACAATATTTCCCATTTTCATCACCCACACGGCAATATATTTATCTCAGAAAAATGTTATAAACTCAAAACCATCGGACTATGCAACTTTAAATATAAAACAACAACAAAAAACACCTTTAAAAAACAGAAGAACTACAACTACCCTAAAGCAGGATTATGTTAAAACCAAGTTAAAATGACCAATTTCCTTAAACAATTCCCGACCTAACCAAGACCACCATTGCGGCACCTAAATGCAAACTGATCGAATGCCATCATTCAGAATCCCAATCCATCACAATTTAGGTTCCAGAAACTTTGCTAATCCACTCAGCCCCTGACTTGGTTAACGTCACTGGATATGGACATCTGGACTTCAACTGAGGGGGTGTAGCCAATCCTTCACGAGGTTAAGGAGCGTGCAAGCAACATTGTAAGCAACCCTAGTGGCTGGGTGGGTCAGCGGGGGAGGGGGGTGAGTCGGAATGTTCAGTTTGAGGCTATCTTTAGTTGTGTCTTATTGTAAGGTTTGTAAAGTTGTATGTGGATTGTGAAGATATTCACCAGTTATTTCTCTTATTTGTCTCTTAAGAGTCATTGTCTGATATGGGGTTTGAGACCTGAATTCCATATTTTAAATATCTTTGTTTGTTTGTTTAACGAACCCCCTGCCCCACAGCACAAAAAGTAAACATCGGCTATTGGGGTCAATATCAAGCACCTAGTATTATTTAATATGTGGTTTGACGCTTGAGATCCATTTTTAGAAATGTTAAGCAGTTATCGCGACATATGGTGGTTTGAAGCTCGAAATCCATATTTGAAATATTAATCAGTTAAGCAGTTTTCTACCATTTGTTTGACTACTAGAGCAAATAATGCGCCACTACCAAAGCAGACCTGAAGCCAAATAAAAGCTCACGAGAGAAGCACGCTGGAAATGGCTGTCAAGGTGTGGAATGCCCAAACGGTAAAGGAATGACAAATTCCTGACCTAAAAAATTCAAAATATATATGTGCAAAATAAGGCTAGGAAACCCCCTATAAGCTGCACTGCAAAGGGGCATGTGATATGTCACGGCCCACCAGCGGGACGCCCAAAGGAAGGTAACCATGCCAAAAGTAGCCAGATAGCACACCACACAGCTACATACAAGCCTATGATATTTAAATAGGAGTAGGCTAGTCTAGTAGTAAGAGTAGAAAAAAATAAAACACATATATGCCAAGAAAATCCAAAAAAACTAACATAGGCTACTAACCATACCAACCAATTATCTATCAGATACCGGAATGTAGGCAATCAAATACCTTATCAGCAGCTACTGGTGATCAGATAACACCAATACTACAGCTGGCCAGCATTGAAAACAAGCCTGAATACCCGCCTCAATTTAAAAAAAACAAAAAAAAAAACGTTTGAAAGCTGAAATCACTTAGTGAATTCTTTAATATGGATGTCTATTTTGATCAGTAAAAATTGACATTTAGCCAGGAAATCTCCGCAAGTTCAACAAGTGGAATGATTATTTTTCCACACATTTTTAGCAACGCCAGGGCATCACACCCGCACCACCCCCACACACAACCATCCCCTCATGCCCCCCACCCCCAACACACACACAACGCCAAAGCAGGTGATATTGGGCTTATCAGCTATCGCTTCAACTGGTCCAGAATAATAGCCATCGCTTCTGTGAGTAATCTGTCGAAGATATCCTCCTCTGTGAAGGACATTTGGTTTGATCCTTTACATTTGACCAGACGGGATGGCCAAATGAGTTGAGAGTCCGTCTCACGCTTTGGTAGATCGTGCGATTCGAACCCTTGTCGAGTCAAACCAATGATTTAAAAAATGTATGTGTTGCTTCCTAGACAGGCAATCAGCATTATTAGGATAGGGCAAGCACTGGTTGGCTCAGTGTCAGTATAATGTGACTGAGTGGGATATCAGGTCATGCTACTGGTGGCCTGGTCTCTATGTGGTGCAGCACTATAAAGTCGCCATGAGTGCGCATGTCACACCTCGGTACCTATCCTGATATGACCTTAGATGTTGCCAGGACGTAAAACCTCAACAACCAACCAACCAACCTTTATATTTGTGGTGGTGGTGAATTATTTGTAGCGTGGTCTCAGCCCTGGAGGCGGCTGGGTGGGAGGGTGCAAGGTTAAGCGACACGTGGAAGTGATTTGGGCTACTAAAGGAACGTATAATTACGTCACTCGCCTCCAGCAAAGTCAAACAACAGAAGAAAAAAAAGACACCAACAAAGAAACAATAAAAAAGAAAACCAGACGGACATGTCAACAACTTGTCATATCAGGACAGGACATTTCCCATCCTGATATGACCTTAGATGTTGCTAGGACGTAAAACAACAACAAACAAACATGTCAACAACTGTCAGTCATAGGTGAGATATATTATATAAATGATAGATCTGTCAGTCATAGGTGAGATACATTATATAAATGATAGCTCTGTCAGTCATAGGTGATATATATTATATAAATGATAGCTCTGTCAGTCATAGGTGAGATATATGATATAAATGAGAGCTCTGTCAGTCATAGGTGATATATATTATATAAAGTATAGCTCTGTCAGTCATAGGTGAGATATATTATATAAATGATAGCTCTGTCACTCATAGGTAAGATATATTATATAAATGATAGCTCTGTCAGTCATAGGTGAGATATATTATATAAATGATAGCTGCACTCATGGCAACCAACATGAGAATTGGCAACCTGGCAGTTGATGCGAGGTGAAATAGCCACTTGGCATTTGATGTGAGGTGAAATTGCCACTTGCCATTTGATGTGTGGTAAAATAGCCACTTGGCATTAGATGTGTGGTGATATAGCCACTTGGAAGTTGATGTGTGGTGATATAGCCACTTGGCATTAGATGTGAGGTGATATAGCCACTTGGCATTTGATGTGTGGTAAAATAGCCACTGGGCATTAGTGGTGATATATCCACTTGGCAGTTGATTTGTGGTGATATAGCCACTTGGCATTAGATTTGAGGTGATATAGCCACTTGGCATTAGATGTGGGGTGATGTAGCCACTTGGCATTAGCTGTGAGGTGATATAGCCCCTTGGCATTAGATGTGAGGTGATATAGCCACTTGGCATTAGCTGTGAGGTGATATAGCCACTTGGCATTAGATGTGAGGTGATATAGCCACTTGGCATTTTATGTATGGTAAAATAACCACTTGGCAGTTGATGTGTGGTGATATATCCACTTGGCATTTGATGTGTGGTGATATAGTCACTTGGCATTTGATGTATGAGGTGAAATAACCGCTTAGCAGTTGATGTGTGGTGATATAGCCACTTGGCATTTGATGTATGGTAAAATAACCACTTGGCATTTGATGTGTGGTGATATAGCCACTTGGCATTTGATGTGTGGTGATATAGCCACTTGGCATTTGATGTATGAGGTGAAATAGCCACTTAGCAGTTGATATGCGGTAATATAGCCAATTGGGTGAAATAGACACTTGGCAGTTGATGTAAGGTGAAATAGCCACTTGCCAATCAATGTGGGTAGAAGTGGTCACTTCACAGGCAATGTGACCACTGCCCACTTTGCAGTCAATTGAGCACTGGCAACTTGGCAATTTGCACTTGGCAGTGGTAGTTTGTTTGTTGGGTTTTAGCAACATCTGGAATAATACCAGGACAGTGCACACTCATGCTGACTTTATACTGCTGCCCAACTGTACCACTGGCACCATGACACAATATCCTACTCAGTCACATTATCCTCATACAGTGAGCAAACCAGTCGTTGCCCTATTCTAGTCCCACCGAGCACCAGGCTAGGTAGTGACAAGTCTACATTTAGTAAGTTGTTTGTTTGACTCGATCGGGGATTGAAACCCACACCCTCCTACATGATTCGCGAGCCAGCGCTCTTACCGGTTGGGCCATCACATCCGGTCACAGAGTTGTGGTAGCAAGTAATGCAATGTCAATACTTCAGTCGCGGGGCACTAATGCTATACTACTTGGATGGATTAGCCTTTGCGTAAGAATCCAGGGTTGCTGCTATTAACCCAAATGGAAAATGGAGGTGGGGAATACAAAATAAATAAATAAATAAATAAATAAACCTGTCTCGATTGATTATGTTAGATGTTAGACATAAAACTCCAACCCCCAACACACCATCTCAGGTAATGTCAAGATGGGTACCGACTTGTGACAGTGCACACTCATGGTGACTTTATAGTGTTGCCCAACTGGGAAATTATGCCATTGGCACCATGACCCGATATCCTACTCAGTCACATTATTGTGACACTGAGCTAACCAGTCCTTGCCCTATCCTATTAAGGCAGAGAGCCAGGATAGGAAGCGACAAGTATCAATTTTAAAGTCATTGCCTTGATACGTGTTGTTACTTAGCCTGGCACTCGGCGTTACTAGGATAGGGCAAGGACTGGTTAGCTCAGTATGCAGATACTGTGACTGAGTGGGGATATCGTGTCATGATTCCGGCGGCTAGGTCTCCCAGTTGGGCAGCACTGTAATGCTGACATGAATGTGCACTGTCACAAGTAAGTACCCTTCCTGATGTTGCGAGGATGTAAAACCCCAACAAACAAAGACAAAATTGCTGTTACACTGAGATGGCTGCTAGGATGTAAAACCCCAACGAACCAACAGAGAAAATTGCCGTTAGACTGAAATGGCTGGGTGCCTTAATCCAGTGTATCTCCCCCTCCCCCCCCCCCCACAAACCCCATCCACCCTCCCTTCTCCCCTCCCACTCCCACCCTCCCACCCTCCCACCCTCCACGAGCCAACCCTCTCCGCCATCATCCCAGCCCAACTCCCTCAATGCAAGCCCTCTCTAATCCACTGCCGATTCGGTTGCCAGGCAACCCACTTGGGTGTGGCCCGACGTTGTTTAGAAGTGGCTTTCCATCGATGGAAATGAACTTATTCAGACATTTGTTGAGCTGCTCGCCGGATGCGCTCATTTGGGCCGGGAGCATCTGTTGTTCCCACCGGGCGCGGTGGCCGAATCAGTAGAGTGCGGGCCGAGCGTGCGGATTGTCGGGAGTTTGGTTCCCGGTTGATTCAAACTAATGACTTAAAAATGTATACTTGTCGTTTCCTAGCCTGGCGCTCGGCATTAATATGATAGGGCAAGGAATGGTTAGCTCAGTCTCAGGATAATGTGACTGAGTGGGATATTGGGTCATGGTGGCGGTGGCCCACTGGGAGACTAGGCCGCTAGCAAGCACCATGACCTGATATCCCACTCAGTCACATTATCCTGACACTGAGCCAACCAAACCAGTCTTTGCCCTATCCTAATAATGCCAAGCGCCTGGCTAGGTAGTGATCATGGTTCAAAATCCCATGATCTACCAAAATGGGAGACGGATGTTCCCCTCATTTGGCCATCCTGTCTGGTCAGGAGAACCTTGTGTAAGCGTGAGTGAGAGAATTGCAGGTTTTACAACATGTCGGCAGCTATGGCCATCTTCATGGCGAGATATTTCTTATTTTTCATATATTATCTCAACTCTAGGTCCTTGTGTAAACTCAGAGAGTGATGATGTACATACCCATACATCCAGCCTACGTCACAGCGTGTAGCCAGGGTGATTGTTGTGGTGGTAACGGATACTTCCGGTGACGCATGCGCGCCGCCCGGGTGGTACCGCTGGGACACATCAGGGGGCGACACATCGGAGCTGCGGGAGAGTGGGGTCGGTGGGGAGGGGGGGGGGGGTGAGTATGAGTACATATTTGCCCTCTCCTCTCACGCTCCACTTTACTAGCTGATAAACACCAATTTTATGCAAATAACAACGTTGCTTATACAGTAAAACCCTTCCACTTCCGCTTAGTCAGATTCGGGTAGCTCGAAAACATGCTAGGTATGTATATGGATAACATAGCATTTAATAGCTTCGCAAAGTATGTAGAGCATAGTTTTGCCCAATATACACTCAGCGATTTATTAAGACACTTCGAGAGAGGAGACATACGCTATTGGTTGAATCATATATTACTCTGTATTATGTTTCTGCATATAAAGTGCCTGTCGCACTATGGCGTATTGAACAACGGACAGAACCGGACAAAGAATATTCTAATCCGGTGTTATTTGGACTTGAAATGTATCGATTATGTAACGGACGGGTAACGGACATGTAATGGATATGTAGCGGGTGGGAATGGACGGTAACGGATAATAACCACATAGGTCAGTCTGGCGCAATCCGTTACAAGTTTTGTGCATGCTCAAAACTTGTAACGGATTGGGCCAGATATCAACGATATGCAAGGGATATGCAACAGATATGCAATGGACACAAACCGGTCTTTGCCAGATATCAACAGTTTCTTTCCGTTTCCCCAATCCGGTGATGTGTGACAGAGCCTTAAGAGACCCTTGCTGCTTATCGGGAAGAGTAGCCTATGTGGCGGCAGCAGGTTTCCTCTAAAGAAATGTGTCAGAATGACCAAATGTTTGATGTCCAATAGCCGATGATAAAAATCAATGTGCTCTAGAGGTGTTGTTAAATAAAACAAACTTTAAACAAACTTTTTCTATATTTAGATTATGGTCTATTTGTATGGCCAGGACAAGGACTGGTTGGCTCAGTGTCAGGATAATGTGACTGAGTGGGATATTGGGTCATGGTGCTGGCAGCCTGATTTCCTAGTGGGGCAGCACTATAACGTCACCATGAGTGCACACTGTCACAAGTCAGTACTCATCCTGATATGACCTTGGATGTTGCCAGGATGTAAAACTCCAACACGCAACTATCTTACAGGTACCACACACTCATACACCAAACACATCCACACACACACATTACACACCAGCAAGTAAACACACTACACACAGCAGGGTACACAGACACTCACACCAGCACACACATACAACACCAGTGCACACACACCATACATACATACCTGCCAACTATTACGATTTTGGCGGAATAATTAAGATTTTTTTATTCTCATTCCACCCTACGAATTATAAACATATTATTCCGCTTTTTTGGCCGAAATAATTTCTTTAATAATGTGCCTAAAATGTCTCTGAAAATGCACCAGAATGCACCATTTTTTATGTATTTTTCAAATTTTTCCGGGGGGGGGCATGCCCCCAGACCCCCCTAGAACGCTTGCGCCCTCGCTTCGCCCGGATGGATTTCTATTATTAGGATTTTCGTTTAACAAAAGTTGGCAGGTATGTACATAGACTATCCAAACACACACACACCAGCACACACCACACACATAATAGTATACCCATGGACCTAGCACATGCACATGACACACCATCCACACACCCACTACACACAGCAGAATACGCATAGACACCTACATCAGCACACACATATAACTTCAGTGTACACACACCATACATACACTATCCACACACCCACACACCAGCACACACCACACAACAGTATACACATGCACCTAGCACACAAATACTACACACCAGCACACAGCCACTACATACAGTAGTGTACACATACACCCACACGAACACACACATACAATACCAATGTACACACCCCACAGATATACACCATCCACATAGCCACACACCAGCACACACACACACCACACACATAGCAATATACACATGCACCCAACACATCCTCACAGACACACACACATCACACACCAATAAATACATAGCTTGCACACAGCAGCATACATATAGAAACCAACACCAGCACACACACACCAACGTGCACAAACCACACATACACCATCCACACATAACACACCAGCACACACACACATACATCCATCCGCACCATACACACCTCCCAGTCCCACTCTTCACACACACACCAGCACACACACATACCAGGACACACACCACACACATAATAATATACACATGCACCCAACACACACACATCACACATCACACATCACACACCACCTCCCACCCACATACACCATCATCACATGCAACCCCACACCCACCCCACACCACCCACCCTGCTACACACACCTTAAGCGACACTTAACCTGGAGCCAAATGTATGAAGCTGGGTTAGCGGTCCTAACCCGTGCCGTCATGCAGATTTCCTGGGTTAGCAGCCAAAAGTGGCAATGTATGTGCCCGGGTTAGGCAAACACGTCGGGAGTTAACGTCACCTGCGCTAACACCAAGCCATAGCAAGTTTAACGTCCGTGTTAGGGACCGACTCGGCCCAAATCTAATCAATGCGACCATATTTTACAGAATTACATACGCAATAAGTGAAATTTAATCAAATTAACCCTAGATTCGAACATTATTAATGCTGCCGCCGCATTGGCGGCATTATTCATATTTTCGAATCGACGAAGGTAAACAGCCGCCGCACCGACGTCAATATCCATACTGTCGAACGTCCACTAAACATCGCCTCCGCCGCCGCGACGTCGATATCCATACTGGTATAACACCGGCGAATCGACGAATGTAAACAGGCACAGAGGGATTTCCCAAATCTATAAATAACTGCTAGGTTAGCTAACGCCGCCACACTTTGGCTACATACATTTCCCGTGACACATATACCAACACTGACGTTAGATAACCCGCCGGCCGCCCTTAACACCTGAGCCAATAAAAAGTTGTTCATACATTTGGCCCCTGGAGTGGTTAATAATAAAATGTAATCATCTTGAACATCCCTCATTATCGCTCTAAGCGATTCAGCCCAGTCATGATCTCAGTCTAATTACAAGCCGATCAGTCCGATTAAAGTTGCATAGTCTGATGGTTTTGAATTTCTGTATTTTTTCTGAGATAACTATATTACATCGATCACTTTACATTAGTTCAAAGTTACTTTTATTTTAAATGGTAAACTTTTGAGATATTTTGAGTGCAAACATGAAAAATTAGTTTTGGCAAGCTTGCCAAAACTCTGACACCATAGACTTCTGCAGTAACAGGTTCTGTTAAATTGACTCAGTAAGTATTGCCTTCTACGCAGAAACAAATGCTTAATAAGTGCATCAGTATCTTAGATACATATGTCAAATCAAATTTAGATAATCGGTTTGGTTTTGAAAATTTGATATTTCATCGGACTATGCAGCTTTAAACCACCAGCTCTTTCACCTTCATTCATTGATTTCGCTTCAACCCATGTCAGCTGCTGATGCAGCATTAAATACCCCCTCCCCCTCTCCTCCCACTTCCCTCCCCCCTCCCTCACTCCTTCTTCCTCCCCCTCTCTCTGCCCCTCGCCCTCCTTCTCCACCTTTACCTCTCCCTCGCCACCCCCCTCCCCCACCCCTCTACCTCTCCCTCCCATTCTGCCTCTGCCTCTCCGTTCCCCGTACGCCTCTCCCTCCCCCTCTACCCTCCCCCACCCCTCTACCACCCCTCTACCTCTCCCTCCCATTCTGCCTCTGCCTCTCCCTTCCCCCTACCCCTCTCCCTCCCCCTCTACCTCGCCCCTCCCCCACCCCTCCCTCCCCTCTGCCTCCCCAACCCTCTCCCTCCCCCCACTCCTCCACCTCTCCCTACCTCCCTCCCCCCTACCCATCCAGCTCCCTCTAGCTCTCTCAATTCCCCTACCCCTCCCTTACCCCTCCCTCTCATCAATTTCAACTGCGGACAATAGACTACATCACGGTTCCAGTGGCGCGGTGCATTGTGGGATGCATCAGAGCAAAACAAAGCCATGAGAAGCACATGGCTAATGCTAATACACTGGGTGCAGCTATGAAATGTGATATTAATCTTTTATGCAGCATTGCATTTACATCAATATAACCAGCATGCCATGTGCATTTAGATTTAGACAAATCTAGGCACTCAGACTAGTGTTAGAGCCATAGCCAGAGTCAGTTATATTTATTTTATTTATGTTTTATTCATATTCTATGGTTTATGGAGAGTTGTGTCTTAAACATATGCATTATATTATTATATTGCATCCTTCCGCCCATGTTTATGCCAAATTGTTATGTATTTCTAGTTATTTTGAATAAAATGCCAGTTTTGCCCTACGCGTATCGGCAAACTCAATGGGCGTACGCCTTTGCTTTGCTCCTAAGGCCGTTTTCAGCGCATGCGCAGTCGGAACCCTGATGTAGTCAATTGAATTGGTCTTCCCCATTCCACTTCTGCTTGCCCTGTCCTAGTAATGCACAATGCCAGGGTAGTTAGCGACAAGTATCTATACTTTGTAAGGAATTGGTTTGATTCGGTCAGTGTTAACAAAAATCCGTGACCTGCCCCATGGAAACCAAAAGTTACTTCAAACTAAAGTAAGCTGGATCATAGCAATCAATTTAATATAATTATCTCAGAAAAACTCAAAAGCATCGGACTATGCAACTTTAAACAATAGTCGCCATGACTGAATGTAAAGCTTGTTTTATTTAACGACGCCTATAGAGCGCATTGATTTTTATCATCAGCTATTGGATGTCAAACCATGAGGGCGCACTGTCATAAGTTGATAGCCGTTCTGATATGACCTTAGATGTTGCTAGGACATAAACCAACAAGACACACACTGCAGCAGTCCAATACTGCATTGTCTGAATGCATTAAGATTGTATTCTCAAGGGTTCCCAACTGAACATCTGAGCACTGGTTCCCCTGTGCCAAACCCTTGCCCCACAACCAGCTCTTCCTGTCCATTTTGTCGTCTGCTACACCTAAAATCTTTGGCAATAGACTAGTTCGTCATTCCGACTGCACATGCGCTGAAAACGGCCCTGACAGCAAAACAGATGCGTATGGCCATTGAGTTTCCTGATACACATAGGACAAAACTTCGATGTTATTCAAAATTAATATAAATACATAATTTGTCATAAACATGGATGCACAATGCAATATAATGATATATATTTAAGACAAAACTAACCATAGTTAATCATTTTGAGATAATAAACATACAATTCCACACAAAACAATGTCACTTTTAGGCCGATATCCACATCACCATTATTAATTCTTGTTCTAAATATTAAAATGCCAAATGTGTCAACAGAAACTTTTTTCTTTTTTTTTCTTTTTGTAAATATGTTTATTCTGCTGAATAATTCTTTTGTCAGTGCCGAAGCACTGGTCTTCCAGCCATTTTTCAATTCAGGGTTATTTACACAAAAGGTATATAGAATAAGGTGTACAATACCTGTTGAATAGACAATTTGCACCATGTAACACAATGAAATTCTGAAACCCAAAAGTTCCATAACAATATGGTACAGTAGTGTCATATAACCAGATCAATATTAGTCAGATCAATGTGAGTATTTACATAGTATTTAGAATGTAAGCAGAAGTTATCTTCTGTATTCAGTTGGTAAACTTGTAGTAAGTTTTAATGTTCAGTTGCAGTTAGGCAAGCGGTATATAAATGTTGGTTTGTTAGGAAAATTCTAGTGTAACTCTAATGTAGCTAGTTATGTGAGTTTATGAATTATGTTTTTGGGGTGGGGTTGTTAATAATACACTGGACCATCTGTGACCAGTGAAGCAGTGGGACCAATCCAAGTGCATTTAGGTCTTAAATTTTACATTTTTACCTGGACTGTCTCTTTCATCGTATATGGTTGACTGGAGATAACAGAGGAACAGCAACAAATTTTAACTTGTTTCAGACAAATATATAACCAATGTCTGATTAACCATACTCATTTTCTAGTTCTAATTATGTCAATAACCATAGGATATAAATAAAAAGGAATAAAATAAGTGAAACTGGCTATGGATCTAACGCTGGCTTGAGTGCCCAGATTTGTCTAGATCTAAATGCAGATGACATAAGTTGTGTTGATTAGATTGGTGTAACTGCAATGCTAAATAAAACATTAACATCTTAATTTATTATATATATATTTTTAGGTGGTATTCTATGTTTCAAACAAGAGCTGAGATGAGCTGAATCTAGCACATTTCATAGCTGCACCCAGTGTGTTAGCATGCGCCATGTGTTTCGCGTGGGTTTGTTTTGCTTCCCTACATCCCACAATGCACCGCGCAGCTGAAATGATGAACTAGTCTATTAAAGAAACCCTATCGATAAAAATGCAGACTATTTCACTGAAAAGTACCAGTTTTCACTAAAAGAGTATGCTGGAGTTGCTAAATGTCATCTGGTGATGAGCTCTCTGGGTGAAAATGGACTCAGCCAATGTTGGCGTCTGGTTTTTGTACAATATTACTAATTATTAGCAAAATGGCTGCCAGCACCTGGTCTTAGCCATGGTGGGCGGGTTAAGGCCTTTAGAAGTTTTGAGGACACTTCACTCAGTCAACAGTCAATTTAAATTAAAACTTCCAAACTGAGGCTACGTTAGACTAATGGTACGTGGGCACGTTTGACCAGCAATTCACAGGGGGCGTAATCGATTAATCGACTCTGGTCACCCGAGCCACTTTTTGGCGCATGCGCACATCCTGCAGACTCGGGTCGAATAATCGAATAAGCTTCTCCATGCTCGGGTTATAAAAATGGTGGCCCTTTTATTTGTTTTTTTAGTAGCCGATATAATTACAGCAAAATATGATTGAACTATTTTTATGATGGCATAGTTTAGTGATATTTCCATTTCATTAATCTATGTTATCACAAACAAAATATATGTATGACTTGTACTAGTGACTGTTTTCCTGCAGGACGGTACCAGCGCAAATGTGACGTCATCGCTCCTTGCAAATCCCAGCCAAGAGGTGGGTTACTGGGGTCGGGTTGTTTTGCACACGGCACGTGTATTTGTCGACTCCACTCGCGGTGTTCTATTTGAAATTCTGACGACTCGGGTGACCCGAGTCACCCGGGTCGTGTTAATCGATTACGGCCAGGGTGTGAGGGCGGGGTGGGGGGGTGGGGTGATTATCTTTGTTGTTTGTTTAACGACCTCCCAAACTGTCGGTTATTATCAGCAAATTGAATTTGACAGGTAATTCTCTTTTTTGTCTTACTTTGTTTGTCGCGTTGTTGATTAATTTTAATACAAAATTTCCAGTAAGAGCACAATTTTGTTTTTTATGCTTGTTTGGTTGTGATTTAGAATGAAGCTTTAGAATGACTTACACAATTTTGTTTTTTATGCTTGTTTGGTTGTGATTTAGAATAAAGCTTTAGAATGACTTACACAATTTTGTTTTTTATGCTTGTTTGGTTGTGATTTAGAATAAAGCTTTAGAATGACTTACACAATTTTGTTTTTTATGCTTGTTTGGTTGTGATTTAGAATAAAGCTTTAGAATGACTTACACAATTTTGTTTTTTATGCTTGTTTGGTTGTGATTTAGAATAAAGCTTTAGAATGACTTACACAATTTTGTTTTTTATGCTTGTTTGGTTGTGATTAGAATAAAGCTTTAGAATGACTTACACAATTTCGTTTTTTATGCTTGTTTGGTTGTGATTTAGAATAAAGCTTTAGAATGACTTACACAATTTTGTTTTTTATGCTTGTTTGGTTGTGATTTAGAATGAAGCTTTAGAATGACTTACACAATTTATTCTTGTCGCTTCCTAGCCTGGCACCCGGCATTAATAGGATAGGGCAAGGACTGGTTAGCTCAGGGCCAGGATAATGTGCCTGAGTGGGATATTGTGTCATGGTCCCGGAGGCCTGATTCCCCAGTGGGGCAGCAGTATAAAGTTGCCATGACTGTGCACTGTCACAAGTCGCTACCCATCCTGATATGACCTTAGATGTTGCCAGGATGTAAACCTCCAACAACCAACTAAAGCTTTACCAATTCTAGTGGTCATTAATACTGATAAAACCGACCAAATGAATATTGACTGCACCACTAAGGAGTCCGGTGTAGTAAGTAAAACACGGTCATGAAGTCACGATGAAGTAAAAATGCAGCGAAAACAATAAAAATAAAACAGTCACCCAAACTAGCCAAGTAACATAAATCTTGGCAGAACCTACCACATAAATATTGATCACTTCTCCAATGGCCCTTTGACATTTTAGTGAGATATCCTCACCTACAGCCAGTTAGAGACGATTTGTTTGGAAATGAGGGTGTGATGTAGTCGTTACGATTCCACCCACAACACATTATTAAATTTTTTAGGGAAACTGATTTTTTTTTTTACCAAAAATTCATTTCCATTTTTAAATTAGAATTTTTTTTTTACCTGTTTGAAATGTAATATTTTAGTCAGTTATGTTTAACCACTTCTAATATTACTTAATGCCTGGCCATGTTTGGGACACCAGATAATATTAAAAACGCTCCCCCTTCATATCACCTGGGATGCTGTTATTCAAATACTGACTATCAACTCAGTAACCAATACTAAGGAAGAATGAAGACAAGTCACACAGATAAACCGTGGAGAAGTTGTGCTTTATTGGCATCAACTCCTGTCCACCTACCAGTGACCTATCATCCACACTCCTTACCTTATGTCCACACAGTATCTCATTACTACTTTAGCCTGTATAGAAAGCAGTGCCTACAGCCCATGGGACAGGAGTCCTATGGCTGTGTACACACTCAATTGACTACATCACGGTTCGGACTGCGCATGCACTGAAAACGGCCTTGGGAGCAAAGCAAAGGCGTACGGCCATTGAGTTTGCCGATACGCGCATTGAAAAACGTCACTTTTATTCAAAATTAATAGAAATCCCTAACCCTACCCATATCAATTTAATATAATCTTTTTGTTAAACATGTTTTCTATATGTGTTCCAAGCAGTTTGTGCCTAGGTGGTGTGGTTTTATCAATATTTTACTTTTTCTCTATGGAGATTACTCACTGCCATTGACAATGCATTGAGTACTCTGGCTATGGCTCTAACAGTAGTCTGAGTGCCTAGATTATTCTAAATCTAAATGCACATGGCATAAGATGTGCTGATTATATTGATGTAAATGCAATGCTGGATAGAAGATTAATATCTTAATTTATTATATATATATTTTTAGTTAGTATTCTATGTTTCAAACAAGAGCTGAGATGAGCTGAAACTAGCACATTTCATAGCTGCACCCAGTGTATTAGCATGTGCCATGTGCTTTTGGGGGGGTTGTTTTGCTCTGATGCATCCCACAATGCACCGCGCCGCTGGAACCGTGATGTAGTCTATTGGAATATCTGAATTTGCCTAGCATCAGACAGAGTGTCTGGGGTTCCTGCTCAAGAGTAGGTGTGTCTCACTCAAGAGCCAGGAGTAGAGTGATCTCTCTTCAGTGTGCCTGAAGCAGAGCCTTGAATAATTAATGAATCTCAGAATGAGGCTAGTGTGGTCAGAGAGCCGAGGTAGTGTAGGTGACTGGGCAGTCCCACAGTCAACCAATCAGGTGCCCCCACAGCTGTGGTGGGAGCCAACCCCCAGTGGAGGTGGCTGTCACTCAACTCAGCTGCAGGTGGTGCCCTGAGTGCATATGCAAATGAGGCTGTGGTGGGCCCGCCCCATGGTCACGGGTGAACAGGCAGTTGCAACAGTTACAATAGATCTCTGTTAATATGAGTTTTTCTCAAATTGCACTCCTTATGGATGCATAGAGAAACATGTCAATAATCATGTACTGTCTTCTTATATAGGAACATCTCTTCAGTAATCTCAGGCATCATATATAACATATATTTCACATCACTCATTATCATGTACAAGAACTAAAGTAAAGCTACTAGAAAACAGAAGGATAATCCACCTAAACACATTAGCATATGGATATAGCCAAGACATTAAGCATCTAACCCAACCACTAAGGGACACCAGAGCAAGCAAGGCACCACTACTGAGACAGACCAGAAGCCAGATCAAAGCCCATGAAAGGAGCACACTGGAAATGGCCCCCAAGGCATGGAATGCGCAAACGGTGAAAGAAAGACAAATCCCTGACCTAAAAACGTACAAAAAATATCTGTGCAAAATAAAAACTGGGAACCCCAACTGAACTGCACCACAAGGGGGCAGGTGATATGTCACGGCCCACCAACTGGACAGCCCAGGGTGGGATAACCAGAAATATAAAAGCCAGATAACATATCCAACAACAATATAAATCAAATCAAATTCAAACAAACATAACTCAACCACCTATTACGTACAAGCCTATGGACATGTAAATAAAATAGGCTAGTATAGAATTAAGTAGAAAAAAGCGGAAAACTCTTCCCAAGAAAACCCCAAAACACTAACATAGAACCTTAAGAAAACAACTAACATAGTAATAAGAATAGAACAAAAATACAATGCCAAGAGGGCCCAAAAAAGTAACATAGGCTACTAAACGTACCAACATACTATCTATCTGCTACTGAAATGCAGACAATCAAATAACTTATCAGCAGCTACTGTTTGGTAAGACAACACCAACACTACAGCTGGCCATCATTGAAAACAAGCCTGGGTACCTAGGCTTACATGCTATGGACAGAATAAATACAGCCTCAATAAACAAAAAAAAGTTAAACGTACAATGGGAGTGGGATACTATTGCTTTTAGTTTACATAACATTGTCCCCACTCCATCGCCCAAGAATAATAATGCTCTCTGCCAATATATAATGCTTAACCGAAAATCCGTATATTTTTACACACTGTATGACCCCCCAATAGGCGATGTTTACTTTTTGTGCTATGGGATCATTAAACAAACAAACAAATTGTCCAGAGAGTAGCGAGTTTCCCAGTATTCTCTCTCACTCTGCGTTTCTTACTAATGGCGTATATAATCTTTATTGTGCCTGCCTGTTCGTCACAACGTGGCCGATTCAACCTTGACTGTTAGTTATCAACAATGGGTTGTGGCATTTTACGGCATTATTTTATGACATTCAGACCTTATATTTATTACTAGATTGTACACTTCATCACTTGAAGGTAACAACAATGTTGGAAGACTCAGTGAAAAGGGAGACAAAGACAACGCAAGGAAGAGGTGGAAATACCGCTAAGGTCTCGGTCAGCCCAGGAGTCGAGCGTTGACATGATATCTCAGTGGAGCAGCGGTGTCTGAAACATATAAGGTCGCCATGACACAAGTCGACGCCCATACTGATATGACATCAGATATCGCTAGAAGAGGTGGGAAGACAACATCGGGGAATATGCAGGCCTGGAGTTTGGCAAGTCCCATAGGATAATGGAGAACGTGGTAAAATGGAGAAACCTGGTTACAAAGTCATCTGCTGCACTCCAACAACCCTAGTGGTGATGAAGATGATGATGATGATGATGATGATGATGATGATGATGAACAACAGTGTAATTGGTTGAGTCCAGTAAACTCGGGCTGCTACTGACGATATCAATTTATTTAATTTCCTGTAAGCACGTGCAAACAATTCTGCGGGGCCAATTCTTCTCATTTCTGGCTACACCCCTGCTCTTCATTCTAGTAAATTACAATCTGTTGTCTAGCTATAGACAGAATGCCTCAGTGGTGTATTGTTCTTGTCGTCGTTGTTAAAACAGAAAACAAAATAAAAATAAGAAGGTTAGAAGAATGTTATGATTTATTTTTTAAATCGCCGCTAGGAGGCTCGCTAATGACCCGATCCCAGAGCCTTGTAATGCCACTCCCCGGGCGCAACGTTTGATGGCCATAGCTGTGACGTCACTGGTGGGAGAACGATGTATAGCACTTCTAAATGAGTCAGGGAGCTCCGTCTCAGACGCCGACCCCGCCCTGCTCCAGGGAGGCTTACAACCCTGGTGGCCAATCATTGAACTAGAAATATGTGTGTTCACTCATGGTAACTTTATAGTGCTGCCCCACTGTGAGACCAGGCTGCCGGCACTATGCCCCCATTTCCCACTCAGTCACATTTTATCCTGATACTGAGCTAACCATTCCATTCGTTGCCCTATCCTAGTAATGTCGAACACCATGCTAGGAAGCGACAAGTGCCAATTTTATAATTCATTGGTTTGACTCGACAGGGATTTGAACTCCTGACTTTCCGCACTTATATTTATTGCTCTTTCTCTGTCTGTCGTTGTCTGGTTTCGTTCTGTCTCTCTTTCAACCCCCCCCCCCCTCTCTCCCTTACGCTCTCCCACTCACCCCACTCTCCCTCTCTTTCTCACTCACCCCTCTTCATGTCTCTCCCCCATCTCGAACTCTCTCCCTCACTCCCCCTCTCTCACTCCCACCCATTTCTCCATCTCTCTCCCTCCCCTCTCCCTCTGTCTCCCTCTCTCTTACTCACCCCTCTCTCCTTCTCTCTCACCCCCTCTCTCACCTCACTCTCACTCCCCGTCTCCCTCTCTCTCCCATCACTCACCCCTTTCTCCCTCTCACTGCCGTCTCTCACCTCCATACTTACACTCTCCCTCTCCTTCTCTTTCTCACTCA
>CM059190.1:45669471-45731855 GCA_030323885.1 Branchipolynoe longqiensis | reverse complement strand
AGATCATAGGGTCAATGTGAATATCTTCACTTCAGCACAAAACCATATCAGCATATTTTAGATACATTTTGTCGGATAGATTAAATACCTGTAGTATTGCTAACACACTTAATACACAGAGTGAACAACTATTTGACGTACTATATGCCCCTAAAAAAAGGGCAAAAATCAATAACAATGTAACATGGAAACCAAATATGTGGTACACAGTTTCTGAGAACGACCCTTACATGCTGCATGGGAAGAGAAAATCGGTTTTTGGAGCTTTTCGGAAAAGGGATTGTGGACATGTACTTAGGTTTATGTATGCGGAAGGATTTAGCAAGATGGAGTTATGTGGGGAAATATGTGCTGATTGGTTGCTGGACCTTTACGTCCTGGCAACATCTAAGGTCATATCAGGACGGGTACCGACTTGTGAGAGTGCGCACCTATGGTGACTTTATAGACTTTATATCCACTGGAAGATCAGGCAACCAGGACCAGGACCTGATATCCCACTCAGTCACATTATCTTGACACTGAGCCAACCAGTCCTTGCCCTATCCTAATAATGCCACAAACCAGGCCAGGCTAGGCAGCGACAAGTATCAATTCTGAAGTCATTGGTTTGACTCGACCATGGTTCAAATCCCAGACGGACGGACGCTCAACTGAATCGGCCATCCTGTCTCCGGTAGGAAATATTTACAGGGAGATGCACTTTACCTACGCTTATGCTATGCTTGTTTGTTTGCTGTTTTTTACGTCCTACCAACATTTAAGGTCATATCAGGATGGGTACCGACTTGTGACAGTACGCACTCATGGCGATTTTATAGTGCTGCCCCACTGGGAAATCAGGCCACTGGCACCATGACCCGATATCCCACTCAGTCACATTATCCTGACACCGAGCTAACCAGCCCTTGCCCTATCCAGATAATACCGAGCAGCAGGTTAGGAAGCGACAAGTATCAATTTTTAAGTCATTGGTTTGACTCGACCGGGAACTGAACTTGCGAACTCCAGATCTTCCGCACGCGAGACCTGTGTTCTACCGATTCGGCCACCTCGCCTTGTGTTATGTAAATACAGCCAGATCAGTGAGCTGAATGTGTGAGTGGCACCCATTTGCTGTTGTCAATAGACACAGGGGACCAACAGGCACAATCTCTTTCCCATTGGCTTATCGACAACCTCCAAACAAGCTTGACCAATCACAGTACGCCTCTTCCCTCCCCTCCCTCCCTGCCCCCTCCCCCCCCCTCCCTCCCTCACAAACCTTTCCCTGGTAAATGTCTTCTCCCACCAACCGACATCATTTATACTCGTACCGGACGTGGTGGCCGAATGGATAGAGTGCTGGCTTCCCATGCGGAAGGTAAGAAATTCGAATCCCAGCCGAGTAAGTAGAGCATTGACTTCCCGTGGGTTCGGTCCTCGGCCGAGTCAATCCAAAGAGATACAAACTTGGTGTTTCTACCTTGTCTGAAATTTGGCAATACTAGGATGGGGCAAGCCCAATTATCCCTAAGTGAAATTTCCCTGAATCAATGAATGTTAAAAATTTTTATTAAATAGATTAATTGAAACTTCCATTGTTTAATATTTAATCAATGAAACACTAAATACTTGCTTATGTATTTGTTCAAGTCTCATTAATCCATTACATATAGTCTACACAGTTTTTGTTTCTTTGTTGTTTTATGTCCTAGAAATATCTACGGTCATATCAGGACGGGTACTGACTTGTGACAGTGTGCACTCATGGAAACTTTATAGTGCTGTCCCACTGGGAAACCAGGCCACCGGCACCATGACCCGATATCCCACTCAGTCACATTATCCTGACAATGAACCAACTAGTCCTTGTCCTATCCTAATAATCCCGAGCACCAGGCTACGAAGCAACAAGTATAAATGTGTAAGTCATTGGTTTGACTCGACCAGGGTTCGAACCCACGACCCCACGATCTACCAGCACGGGAGACGGACGCTCTAACTCAGTAGGCCATCCCGTCTGGTAGTCTACACAGTTCACACACAACTGTGAAGTACCTGTTCTTCATCCACTGTCAACCCAATTTAACCAAATTACAAATATTAATTATTTAATTATAAATGTGTTAGTTACATATATACACCCAACACGGTTGTCTGTGTAATACTTCTGCGCCGGGAGGAGGCAACCAAAGTCAATAATAAAACCAACAACCCTGCATAAACCCCGCCCTGATATGACCATAGATGTTGCTAGGACGTAAAACAACAAACAAACAAAACCTTGCACACATGTACAGAGATTGGAATAGTTCCAGAATACAGTGGCAGTGTACCAACCCTCGTGCGTTGACAGAATGATTTCAAATGAGCTTCAGACGTCGGCATCGACCCATTTAATATCACTCTGCCTATATTACATTAGATAAAGGATTCACCCCGTACTTGCAGTACGGGTGAATACCAACGCTATATAAAAGCTGTCGAAAAAGCGGGGAAATGCAATGAGAGCCTAAATTCACAATCTAAGCAGCAACATTTATTCTTTATATATGTTTTCATATTTCCCCGCTACCTTTGAGTTGAAAAATATAATAAAACATATAGTTTAATAGAATTTAAAGATGAAATCGACGGCATTCTATGGTCGCCATCTTCTCTTTTTACAGTCTCTCCCATTTCACCATCTCTTTGCCAATATAAGTACCCATTTGATACTGCAGCCAAGCATTCTACTTCCTGTTCCATACTAAAGCTATTTTCGCCCGTATTTAGACTACGTTGTCGTTCACCCGTGTACTACAAGTACGGGGTGAATCTGCTATCTAATATTACATATGCTTACTCATATTTATAATAATGTCTTTCTATTCATTATAACTTATAAAGATGTATCTTCCCTCACACATACACACTTCAAACACATAAACGGTTAAGTAGGTTCGTCCTCATTTCGAGGCTGAATAGTGTTAATTGAATGAGGTTTGGAATATTTCTTTCGTGAGTGACTTACAGTTGCATAGTTCGATGGTTTTGAGTTTCAGCCATTTTTTCTGAGTTAAATATATTAAATTAATTGTTATAATCTACCTTACTTTAGTTTAAAGTAACTTTTTATTTTAAATGGCTAACTTTTGAGATATGTGAAGTATAAACATGTCAAATTAGTTTTGGCAAGCACGCCAAAACCCTGACCATAGGCTTCAGCAATAACAGATTTTTATTAAATTGCCTCAGTATCCCTTTTATGTGCAACAAATGCTTAATAACTGCATCAGTATCTAAGTTAGATATGTAGGATCAAATCTAGATAATTGCTTTGGGTTTGAAAATTTGATGCTTCATCGGACTATGCAGCTTTAATAAAAATTCGAATGAATCTGAGGTAAGATGCTGCTTATACCCCAGTCACACGAGGCCTGTGTTCGCTTATGATCGATTTGTGATGTCAAAACGTCCTCATTGCGCCCTCCTTACACCCTCTTTAAGTGCTGACGCCATGAGGACGTCAACCTCCCAGCGTCCATTTCGGAAATTTTGAATGCAAGGAGATTGCAGCTGCTGCACCTGCAACCTCCTTGCGTTCAAAACTGGTCGGCGCCCTGGCGCCGACCTGGCGCTGCCCTGGCGCCGACTTTGCACTGACCTCTTGGTTGGCGAGTTGCCTGTGACCTGGATCTGGCGCTGACCTGGCGGCGCCAACACATGTGATGCCACACTCACCGTGTGGTCGGCGCCAGGGTGATGACTCGGTGCTGCCCTTTCCCCAACCCGATGTCACCCTGACGCCGACCCGGCGCTGACCGAGTGCTGCCATGGCACTGACCCAGCGCCACCCTGGCATTGACCTGGTGCCACCCCGGTGCCGCCCTGGCGCTGAACTAGCGTCGACCTGGTGCCGCCCTGGCGCCGACCACATATTTGAATCAATGTATCGAGTGGGACGCTGGGAGGTTGGCGTCCTTTTGGGCGTAAGGAGGTTGGAGGCGAACTCTGGCTCTCATGTCACTGGGGTATCAATTCGCGAGGGATCGACAATGCATGAGCCTGTATTAAAATGTAGACGGGCATAGTGCGCTCACTGGCCGAGGGGTGGCGCCAGATAAATACCTCCACGTCACGGAGAATTATGATCCAGACGCTCTCCCACCCCACCCCAAAGCCACCCTCTCACTAACGCATTCACGCACGCACTCACGCACGCATCCACACACGCACGCACGCAAACACACACACACAGTTCATCCCTCGAATCATAAAAACCATTTATTCTGCTATCTTGCTAATCCAGCATTCAGAATAGGTTGGTTGGTTGTTGGAGTTTTATGTCCTGGCAACATCTAAGGTCACATCAGGATGGGGACTGACTTGTGACAGTGTGCACTCATGGTGACTTTATAGTGCTGCCCCACTGGGGAATCAGGCTGCCGGCACCATGACCTGATATCCGACTTAGTCAAATTATCCTGACACTGAGCTAACCAGTCCTTGTCCTATCCTATTAATGCTGAACGCCAGGCTAAGAAGCGACAAGTATCAATGTTAAGTCATTGGTTTGACTCGACTGGGAATCGAACTCCCGATCTCCGACACGCGAGGGCCACGCTCTACCGATTGGGCCACCACCGCGCCAGGTCATTCGGTATTGGAAACAAAGTAGTCCATATAAGCGAAGGATATACTTTACAGGTTAGCAGGTTAGATAGGTTTGACTGCGTATCAACACACAAAAAGTAGTCCAGGTTTACAACTGTGTATCAAGAGAAAACGTTGAGAACGTGGTTTCAGTGTGAACCTTTCAAACTTAAGGCCCAGTCACACCTACCCGGATCAGGGGCCGGACGAGCCCCGGACCGTGATCCGGCGTGGTCCGTGGTGATCCGGCGTGATCCGTGGCTCATCCATGGCTGGTCCTTGGTGATCCTTGGTGATCCGTGGCTGGTCCGACCTCATCCAGGGTCCGGGGTGATGTGGGGCGATCCAGGGAATATTGCAATCCGGGGTTAACCGGCATCATCCATGTGTGATCCGTGACTCATCCGGGTTGTCCGGGGGTCTTCCGTGTCTCGTCCGGGGCAGTCCGGGTCATTTTATCCTCCGGGAGTAGTCCGGGGTTGTCCGGGAGTCGTCCGTGGGTTGTCCGGGGCTGATCCAGGACTAATCCATGGCTGTGGACCGTGGCTCATCCGGGTAGGTGTGAGAGAGAGCCCAAAAACAACCAAAAATAGCGATTTCATCCGGCCCGGTCCGGGGGAGTGGTCCGGGGGTGGTCCGGCAAAAAATCCGGGCCTCGTCCGGCTATGTGTGACTGGGGCTTTGGAAGAGACGAGCAGGGCCTGGTGGAGGTGGGGTGGGGGATGGGGGTGCGGGTGGGGGTTGGAGTGGAGGGACCCTACGCTATGACTATGAGACCAGTGGTGTCCTCGCCATGCACACAACTCACATGGGATCCCACAATGCCGTGCGGTGTGCTTGGGAGTCTAGAACTTCCGCCTATCTGCGAGAGTGCATTGAGAACCAAGGGAGCAATAATGTACACAGCCTCACAATGAAAACGAGGCCAAAACAAACCATTTTCCCCATTCTGTTGTTTTCTTCTCTACGACTCATGGCTATACCATTTTCGTCCTCATTTGACTCATGGCTAAATTCATTTCTCTTTTTTTTTCTTTTAATGTTTGTTTTTTACATTAATAAAATAGGGTCAATTTCAAATGAAGACAATTGGTCTTCTTCATTCCCCTGATCCTCTCCTTACTTATATTAATTATGTATTAGACCCAGGTGCCAGGTAGGGTTGTTTTTATTATTAGTGTTAATTTTGTAAGTTTGATTTTTGTATAAGTTTGATTCGGTCGGGGATTGACCCCTCCCCATCCCTACGGTATATTTGTTTGGTTGTTGATCCATTTATTTATTCATTTATTTATTTACTTAGGCTTTACGTCTTCTCATTGAGCCAGCATGCATAACCAGTTGTGTAGTGCTAAACAAAAATAATTTTAAGTGAGGGAACACAGGTTCGAATTTATTGGGGGGAAAAGTGAGGGAACGCCGTTCCCCTCCCAAACAAAGTAAGGGAAAGCCGTTCCAAAGCACTACACAACTGGGTGTAATACTTAAAGTCGCCTGATATATCTCACCCAGAAAGAAACAAATCCAGCATCAAAAGCTCTCCAAACATACCTTTGCTTAGTTTGTTCAGTTCATGCCACTGAACATGTGGGAGGAGAGTGTTGAGGTCTGTGATGTATGAATGACATCATAGGTGGGATTCTCTCATCACATGACCTAGAAGGGTTCCCCACACACAGGGGAATCCATGGCAATCACCAAGATGGCAGCCACAGAAAGCTCTCAACTTTAAAAGTATATTAATCTACATGATTTAATCAACTATTCACAAAAAAAGTAGCTGGTTATGAGAAATAAACATTTGAACTTTAAATTTAGCATTTATATTCTAACATTTTTCTCTATATGGTTGTCTAATACTAATAGCCTTGTCAGTGCTGGACTATCTACAACACAACAGGAGCAACCAATTTCAGCACTCTCCCCCCACATATACAGTTGCGTAAACTGAAAACCTGCAAAGGTATGCTTGGAGAGCATTTGTCGGAGTATGGTTTGTGTCTCAGCAGCCTATACCGGGTCCGTTTAACCCTAAAGCAACCATGGTTAGAGGTAGTATCAAACTAGATAAAAGAGTCACCCCATACTTAGATGTACTGTACATAACAGTACTGGGTGAATCTTTTATCTAGTATCAAACACTTTAGTGCACACTACTAGCAGACGGCAATTGTCACGTTCTGGAAAGCCGTGCAAAGCTTGATCAGAAGTTAGCTGCCTATATTGGGTCATGACTCAGATGGTGTCTGGCTCAGTAAGGGCATCCGAGGTATGCTTTTATCGCAAACATCGCTGAGGGTATACCAGGCATTAGATAAAGGATTCACCCTGTACTCGCAGTACTGAGCACACGGGTGAATACCACCCCTATATAAAAGCTGTCGAAAAAGTAGGGAAATGAAATGAGAGCCTAAATCCACAATCTAAAAAGCAATATTTATTCTTTATATATATGTGTTAATATTTCCCCGCTACCTTTGAGTTGAAAAATATAATAAAATATATAATTTAATATAATTTAAAGGTGAAATCGACGGCGTTCTATGGCCGCCATCTTATCTTTTTGCATTCTCTCCCATTTCACCAACTCTGTGCCGATATAAGTACCCATTTGATACTGGAGGCAGGCATTCTACTTCCTGTTCCATACTAAAGCTATTTTCGCCCGTATTTAGGCTACGTTGTCAGTCACCCGTGTACTACAAGTACAGGGTGAATCTGTTATCTAACCAGGCATAAGTGTGTTCGGTCAGAAACTCGCGCAGTCACTGCGACAACCAATATTGACTTTCTCGGGTACAGTTCAAGGGATTGCTCTTCTTAATTCTCCAGACGGAATACTGTAGTCGTAAAAAACAAATCACTAACATGACAATACTTCAGAATAAAGAACGAGCACCGTGAGAAAGCCCCGCACCATTTCTATAATCGCTGACCTTCACCTTGATGCATACCGGGATTCCTCTTCCCAGCATTCCGCAGCATAATCAGGTCTCGGTATCAAGAATCCCATAAATCATGCACGCTGCCAAACAGAGGCGTAAGTAACCCTTATACCACGCTGAGGAACGGAAGCCCCGTTCACACACGGGAGTTAAGTCGCCTCAACTAGTTCGCCTTGTCTAGTTCGGCTTACATTGGCCTTGTGGATGCGACGCTGAAGCGGATTAGGGCTGAGTCGATGCATCTAGTTCACCTCAAGTAAACCACGTCGCAAGGTAGTATAAATGAAGCGAACTAGCTTAAGTCGGCCCATCTAGCTTGTGTGGAGTCTACCGGTTTACTTGAAGCGGATTAAGCATGTCACACGCATGCGCAGTCGAGACCTGAGTTTGTTGATTTACCGGTCGATCAAAAGCGCATATTATATAATTTGGTCTATGAAACTGCTAGCTGTGCACAGATATTTGTTTCATCATTTATTTTTAGGTTTTCACGGCCCAGCAGAAGTTTTGACCGTTCCAAAACAATACGATTCAGTCCATACATATCTAGGTCGAACCCACACTCTCTCGTGGCGACGTCGACTAACCGAAACTGGCGCTGGTTAGTATGGACGGGCTCATGCACAGATATCGATTTCCACCTTAAACCGCCCCAAGTACTGCATGTGTGGACACGACACACTTTCACGCCTAGTTCGCCTCATCTAGTTCGCCTTATCTAGTTCAGCCTAAAGTTGTGCTGGGTGAACGGGGCTTAAGTTAAAGTTGCTTAATCCGATGGTTTTGAGTTTCTGCCTTAAAAAAAAAACTATGTGTAAAAAGAGGTAAATATGGCATAATCTACCTTACTTTAGTTTGAAATAGGCCTAACCTTGATTTGAAACGGCTAATTTTTTAGAGGTGTTAGGTGAAAATATGCCAAATTAACTTCGGGATAGGCCTACATGTCGAAATTCTGACCCCATAGGCCTAGCTGTAAGCAGTAGCAGGTTCTATTAAATTGACTTAGGCCTAGTGTAGTGTAGTGTAGTAGCAGCAACACATTGAAGAATTACTGCTAACCGCTAGCCGTCGCAGTTTTTCGGTTGGTTGGTTGTTGGAGTTTTACGTCCTGGCAACATTTATGGTCATATCAGGACGGCTTCTTTTCTTCTCTTTTCTTGTTGGTACATTAGTTGTTTAAGCAGGGGAAATTTCAGTCACAGATGACTGGTCTTCCTCATTCCACTGCTCCTTGACCTATCCTAGTAATGCCGAGCGCCTGGCTAGGAAGCGACAATTTTTAAGTCATTGGTTTGACGGGAGACGGATGCTCTAACTTACTCCTCTTATACTCACTATCACTGTCTGCCAGTCTCCCCCCCCCCCCACACACACACACTAAATACCAAAACACAACTCATAAGAAAGAAAGGGAGACAAGCCACACAAAAATGACAGTGATAAGGTTGAGCTTTATTGTTACAAATCTTGTTCACCTACTAGTGACCTGCCACCCTGACTCACAACCTGCTACACAGGTCCACATACCTTCTGCTTGTTCAGTCAAAATCAGTGCCTACAGCCCATTGAACCTAAGTCCTATGGATGTTACACACAGCTCAGTGGTGAACTGCTTCCTTTGGTATCTCTAGAGTGAGTGTGTGGTCTGTCCAGCAAGTGCAAGGAGTACAAGGGTGACTGGGCTCACACAGGCAGCCAATCAGACACCTCTGCAGCATGGGAGGGGTGGCACCCAAGAGGAGGCACCTGTCACCCAACCCCAGGGCAGGTGGTGTCCCTAATGTACATGCAGAATGGCTGGGTGTGCTTACCCAGCGGTCCCGTGGTAACAAGTAGTCGTCATACAGTTACAGTAAACAATAATCTATGCCCCTCTCCATTTGTACACTTCCTGGTGCATGGAGGGAACATTTCTGTAATTAGTAGCCGTATCTTAATATCCGGGCATCATACCGCAATCCTTGTCACCGCGCATCATAACATTTACACATAGTTATTTATATGTCACACAGCAAGTGGGCACACATTGCATCACTATTACATAACAATGGTCCGCAACTCGGTCGCCCAAGATATTGATATGATTCCAAGCTCGGCTATTACAACTGAAAGACCGTATATTTTTACAACATGCATAATAAGTGCACAAGTACCTAAGGTGGATACAATATAGGTAGGCCTAGATCCTTGTATTTTAGAATGGACAATTTGATTCTTTGCTGCTTTAAAATTATCCGCTTTTTTAACTGAATAACATAAAAGGAGTCGACAAATAAGCTAAAATATGAAAACTTCTTGGATAGTAGGGCCTAATAATAAATAAATAATAAGGAAGTTATAGCCAGGAGCTAAGCCTCCGTTATAAAGAGGGACAATCTGCTTGGAGAGTTGGCTGATTGTCGTCGTGTATGGTATAGCCAGGTCATAGATCTATTTTGATTCCCTTATCATGTGAGCGAGTGACTCCTGGGACATTAAATGTGAATTGTACGCGCAGTGGCTTGATATATGACGAAGTGGCTATTGGAGTGTTGTGTGACATTTTATTGGGTCGCTTCGAACTTGGCAAATTGGGGTCAAAAGAGCAGATGGTAAATTGGACTATTGTAATGAGAGAACGCGTAGCCTACAGTGATTCTTCATTGTTCAATCCCCTGTCACACCTCACCGTATTGAGCAATGGACAGAATTGTCTAGTCCGGTGTTGTTCGGGCATGATAAGTATCAAAATGTATTAAAATGTGTCAAAATGTTGCGATATCGGGTCAAAGGCCGCCGGACGAACAGACATGAAACGGACATGAACGGATAGCCAACGGACGAAACAAACTCAAACCGGACAAGAACCATAGATGTCAATCCAGCTGCATCCGTTCCAAGTTTTGTGCAGGGTCGGATATCAACGGATATGCAATGGACATCCAACGGAGATGCAACGGACACAAACCGGACTTTGCCAGATATCAACGGACTTTGTTTGGTTTCCTTCCGTTTCCTCAATCTGGTGAGGTGTGACAGGGGTCTTAGTGTGGTCTGCAGCAGCCTCCATTTCCTATTTTATATTTTGTTTGTTTTATAGTAGACACAAGTAGAATAGAACTATTTAAAATGTAGGCCTAACTATGTGCCTTGAAACTTAGTGAAAAGCAATAGACGGTTTCCAAGGAGGATGCGCACTGAGCTGAAACTCAAGGCGTGGGTCAAATTTGGAAGGAAGTACAGTGAAACTTTGGTTTTCAAACATAATCCCACCCTTAATGTTGTTTGTAAACCGATTTGTTTGTAAACGAAAATCAATGTTTACATAAGAAACAATGGAAAATTGACTAATCCATTCCTGACCCTCAAATAATGAAAGCTTATTTTACCTTGAATATGCATTAAATCTTGTACAAAATGAATAAACAATAATTAAAAATAAAATAGACAATTGAATTTGATCATACATGTACAGAGGCGATTTGATAGCATAAGTGTAAGGTAGAGAGGAAGGAAGAGGGAGTGATGTTACTGTTTGGAAGGGGGCTCTCCCTCCATTAGAACATCAGATAACTGAAATTCTGGATTTGTTTCGTATAACATCTTGGTTTATTTCTGTTTTCTGTTTCTTTGCAGTACTCGACTCAGTAACGGTTGTTCGTAAACCGAGAATGCATTTGGAAACCGATGGACTTTTTGTTAGAAAAATATGTTTGTGAACCGATTTGTTTGAAAAGCGAGCTGTTCAAAAGCCGAGGTTTCACTGAACAAAGTTTGTATATAGTTATTATTTAATGCTATGGTTATTGAATCACCATGTGCATAAATACTACCAGCATCAATAATATAAAGAAAAATGACCAATATGGGTTGTCCTGGAATTTTTCTCAATAATACAAATTTAATTACCAGGCGGGATGGTCAAATGAGTTGAGCGTACACTTCCTGTGTGGCAAAAATTAGGCCAACATAAAAATTGATATGTGTCGCTACCTAGCCTGGTGCTCAGCATTACTAGGATAGGGCAAGGAGCAATTGTCTGTTGACCAGGCGGGATGGCCGAATGAGTTAGAGCGTCGGTCTCCCGTGCTGGTAGACTGTGGGGTGGTAGGTTCGAACCCTGGTTGAGTCAAACCAATGACTTAAAAATTGATACTTGTCACTTCCTAGCCTGGTGCTCGGCATTATTAGGATAGGACAAGGACTGGTTGGCTCAGTGGCAGATAATGTGACTAAGTGGGATATCGGGTCATGGTGTCAGTGGCCTGGTTTTCCAGTGGGACAGCACTATAAAGTTGCCATGAGTGCGCACTGTCACAAGTCGGTACCTGTCCTGATATGACCTTAGATGTTGCTAGGACGTAAAACAACAACAACAATAGCAATTGTCTGCGATTGGAATTTCCCCTTCTTAATAAAAGAATGTGATTTGTTTTTTTAATTGAAAATTGTATCTCGCAATTAGTACCTAAATTAATAAATAGTACTTGACATAAGGTAGCTTCAATTCTAAATATGTCTAATTCTGGAATTATCTATACCTAAATGGAGATAATGTGATTATCGTCAACAAGAATTTGCTTCAGACTGTTGGATACAATAAAAGCTACACCCTGTCTATTATCTATGCTTTCTATGAACCATCATAAATAATGAAAACATGAACCATCGAAGTATGTCTCATTCTTAATCTACATCTAGGCTTTTCTAAATGTAAATGCAGATCTCAAATGTTTTGAGAGGAATCTGCTTCATTTAAATGCATATATTAAAGTTGATAGTCCGATGAAATCTCAAATTCTTAAAACCAAACCAATTATCTAGATTTGATTTTACATATCTAACTTAGATACTGATGCACTTATTAAGCATTTGGTTCTGTGTAGAAGGCAATACTGAGTCAATTTAACAGAACCTCTTACTGCAGAAGTCTATGGTGCCAGAGTTTTGGCAAGCTTGCCAAAACAAATTTCCATGTTTGCAATCAAAATATCTCAAGAGTTTACCATTTAAAATGAAAGTAACTTAGAACTAATGTAAAGTAGATACTAGTGATCGGTCTAATATATTTATCTCAGAAAAAAAATTAGAAATTCAAAACCATCGGACTATGTAACTTTAAACTTACACTGAATGGAAGACCCTGTCTTTCTAAAAAAATTAGTTTTGTTTTGGCTTTGGTACAATCCAATGCATTGATTCTGAAGTCCTAACAAGAACACAAGGTTTTTGTCACTGAATTTGGTAGAGACATTTGCCAACCACCATTTTGGTAAATCAGCTATAACAATATTAATGTTATCAGCAGATGAGTGAATGATTAGATTTTATATCCTAGCAACATCTAAGACAATATCAGGATGGATACCGACGTGTGATGGTCTATGTACTCATGTTGACTATATAGTGCTGCCTCACTGGGATACAGCTTCACTTGCACTATGACCTACTATCGCATTAAGTCATTACTCTGGCACTGAGCCAACCAGTCCTTGCCTAATCCTACTAATGCTGACTGCCAAGCAAGTTAGCATCAAGTATCACTTGTGTAAGTCTTTGGTTTGACTCAGCCAGGTATTGATCCCATGCCCTACCCATTCAGCCATCCCGTCAGAACCGGGCTGTAGATATCTGTGTTATTCTTTGAAACTGGGCACTAAAGTGTGATATGGAAAACAAAAGTGAAAACCTTCCAAATAATAGCAAAAACGATTCCAAATAATAGCAGGATCCATGTTCCCACAAAGGTTTGCATATTGTGCATATGTCAAAGTTGAAACAAATTTCTTTGACTTTTGATTCAGATCTTATAAAGTTATATACAAATTGAGCAATACATTAATATCACTTGTGTAACATGGAAATCAAAGACACATCCAGAACATCATTTTAACATACACAACAAAGTCAAACAAGATTAATTAATTAAACAAGGCTATGTCTTCTGAGAAAAAAAGTTGGAAAAAGTCAGGGGAAAAGCATGATGTCGATGTGTAAATTTTCATATAAGCATACTTTTGTTATCTTTTATGGGATAGATTAAACATATGTAGCATTGCTAACATACTTAATGTATAGAAGCAACATTAATTATTTGACTTGCTATCTATAAAAGAATTAATTAACAGCATCGTAACGTGGAAACCAAATATGTGGTGCCCAGTTTTAGAGAATGACCCATCTACAGAGGATGGCCCGGGAGCATGCGCTTCGTTCTCTTATTCCACTTCACCGTCACTGCTCTCAATCTTCCTTCTTCTCTCACACTCCCGATGTGGTCTTCATTCTTCTAACTCTTTCTTTTACTCTTGTTCTCTTCTCTATATCTGTCTCTTTAGCTTAGTCTCACTCATGGTCACTTGTTCTCTCCCTCCATTTCATCCTTTCTCTCCGTCTCTCCCTAGCTAATTATCCATCTCTCTCTGTCTGTCTCTGTCTGTCTGTCTCTGTCTCTCTATCTGTCTCACTGTCTGTATATGTCTGTCTGACTTCCTGTCTCACTGTCTGTCTATTTGTCTTTCTCTGTCTGTCTCTCTGTCTGTCTCTCTGTCTGTCTGTCTCTGTCTGTCTCTGTCTGTTTATCTGTCTGTCTCTCTGTCTGTCTCTGTCTATCATTCTATATATCGCTCTGTCAGTCTCTGAGTCCCTCTGTGTGTTTCTCTCTCCCTGTCTACCCCTCCCTCTGTCTGTATATATATCTACACATACACCACAATAAAATAGAAAAGTTAACAGTAACGCTAAGTTGACTGAAATGGCTTTTGTTCGTTGAGAATCACCTGGTGTGATGTTGTTTATAGGTCCATTTACAACTAAAGAGCCCAATAAATGACACTGTAGCCAGCCTTTCAACGACTGTCGATAAGCTACTGTTTCTAATAAATGCTAAACAAATGGGAGAGTGTTGTCCTGAAACTTGGTTGTCGGAGTTTTACGTCCTAGCAACATCTTATCAGGACGGGTACCGACTTCTGACAGTGCACACTCATGGTGACTTTATAGTGCTGCCAAACTGGGAAACCAGGCCGCCATATCCCACTCAGTCACATTATCCTGATAGTGAGCTAACCAGTCCTTGCCCGATTCTAATAATGCCGAGCGCAAGGCTAGGAAGCCACAAGTATAAATTGTTAAGTCATTGGTTTGACTCGACCAGGGTTCGAATCCCATGATCTACCAGAACTGAAGCAGCCACGTGACACCTGCCTTCTCTGTTTCTCAAGATTTTGATACTTGTCGCAATAATGTGGATGAGTGATTGTGGGTTTCACGTTCTATCAAAATCTAATATCATATCGCGACGGGTACCAATCAATGACATTGCATAGTGGCTGAGTGGGATATCGGGGCTCGATATCAGTGGGGCAGCACTACAAAGTCGTCACGAGTGCGCACAAGTTACAAGTCAGTGCCATTAGATGTTGCCAGGATGTAAACCCCCAGCACAACAAATCATTGTACTGCTCAGGTGGGATACCATGCCACGGTACCCGTCCTGATATTACCTTTGATGGCACCCACTGTGAGTGAAGGGTTATTGAGAATGGGACGCATGCGCAACTGCGTAAATTGGGTATGACTTGCAAGTATGTCAGTCCATAGTTGGTTGGTTGGTTGGTTGTTGGAGTTCCACGTCCTGGCAACAGCTAAGGTCATATCAGAACGGTTCTTAAAGCTGCATAATCCGATGAAATATCACATTTTCAAAACCAAACCAATTATCTAGATTTGATTTTACATATCTAACGTAGATACTGATGCACTTATTAAGCATTTGGTTCTGCGTAGAAGGCAATACTGAGTCAATTTAACAGACCCTGTTACTGCAGAAGCCTATGGTGTCAGAGTTTTGGCATGCTTGCCAAAACTAATTTTCCATGCTTGCACAAATATCTAAAAAGTTTACCATTTAAAATAAAAGTAACTTTGAACTAATGTAAAGTAGATACTAGTGATCGATCTTATATATTTATCTCAGAAAAAACACAGAAATTCAAAACCATCGGACTATACAACTTTAACATTCATGAACTTGTTTCAGATGCTTGCATGCAATGATTGCTGGACCCGACCTATATTTTCTGCACTTGCTATAGACCATCACAGATAATTAAAACATGAATAAAAAAAATTAAATTGAACATGAAAGTAGGTTTCATTCCAAATCGAAACGATTTCAAACCTAGACTTTTCTATGTTATGTAAATACAGAGGAACTTGTTTGTGGCGACCGCAAGTCTCCAAATTGGCAAAACTGTATGGTGACTGTACAGTTGGATATGGTGGCCGTACAGCGGCTATACAGTTTTTGGCTCACCGCAAAGAGTTGCGATTTGTTTAACTTGACATTAACCTTTTTTCAGAAATCGCAAGGCCATAGGCCGCAACCCCGCCACAGAGTATTGCAAGGTGACCGTACAGTGATCGCATGGTGACTTCAATCTGGGGTGGACACAAGAAGCATTGTTGCGTTTGGGCTCTTATTGCTATATGGACCCCATATCAGGTTGGAGAGCCTTACCTTGTTTGGGCTACAGGGGTTATTGGATGTCCAATTGAATTACGAAGGTCATATTTTATATAAGATTAATTCATGAACTTGTTTCAGATGCTTGCATGCAATGATTGCTGGACCCGACCTATATTTTCTGCACTTGCTATTGAGCATCACAGATAATTAAAACATGAATAAAAAAATATAAATTGAACATGATAGTAGGTTTCATTCTAGATCGAAACCTAGACTTTTCTATATTATGTAAATACAGAGGAACTTGCTTCCACCTCTGCATTTATTAATGCCTAAGTCGCAAATCGCCCGGGGCATGTTTGTGGTGACTGCAAGTCTCCAAATTGGCAAAACCGTATGGTGACTGTACAGTTGGATATGGTGGCCGTACAGCGACCATACAGTTTTTCGCTCACCGCAAAGAGTTGCGATTTGTTTAACTTGACATTAACCTATTTTCAGAAATCACAAGGCCGTAGGCCGCAACCCCGCCACAGAGTATTGCAAGGTGACCATACAGTGATCGCATGGTGACTTCAATCTGGGGTGGACACAAGAAACATTGTTGCGTTTGGGCTCTTATTGCTATATGGTTGGAGAGCCTTACCTCGTTTGGGCTACAGGGGTTATTGGAAGTCCAATTGAATTACGAAGGTAGAATTTTATATAAAATCAATGTGCAGTTTGACAGTTTTGGCTGTGACACACTGAGTTGTGGGATGTTTCCATATTGGAATATATCAGTAGAAAGGAAAAGAATATATCTAATTTCTTGAATATTTCCAGGACATTTAGTTGGGACCGGATTGAGTAAATTAGCAGTAAATATTAGGAAATAATTCATTAGTGACAAGAAATGGCTACAGGCCAGAACTGTCCATGATAGTGCTGTGTTGGTATAGCTATGAATCCCAAACAATCTTGCACCTCCAGTCAACCATGGGGGTATATGCTGGTCTGTGGCCCACTTACATACATCCACTTGCCACTGGGGGACTTATTAATTAACAAGTGTGGATTTATTAATCAAAATAATTATTTAAGAGAATTTATTTCATGAAACAATTAATTATATTGTGATCCCATAAGTATTGAAACGCACTGTAAAGAAATCTGCGTAGGATGATTATCTTCCCAATTTTGAGTTGTGGACATAACGGAATGGAAGGGGACACCACAAATAATATGGGACTTCAATTTCAAATTTGTTTGTGTATAGCTTAGTAGGAAAACTATATTACTAGTCATGGTATCCAAAATATGCTTGCACACGCAACAGTACCAAGGGTTTTCTTGTTGAAGCTCTGGTATTCACAGAATAGCATATTCCCTGACAAAACAATCAGGAAACAAGCATGGGACACAACAGTTACATCCAGAACCAGTTTAATTACCCTGGAATATTAGATATAACAAAAAAATATATATATATATATGCATGCAATTTGAACATTTATTTCAAGTAATAGTCTCCTTTTATGATTTCATTGACTAACAGTTATTATTCTATGCAAAATAAAGGTCTAGTAGGCTGTTGAAAAGTCCAAATTTTCCATGTAACAAAGTCATGCCTTTAAAACACCATATCTTTGGAATGAAAATGTTGGGTTTTTTTAAAACTATGTAACATTAGGTTTTCATATCTATCCCTCCAAAGTGTAAGAATACCAGGTCTATCAAGAAAATACCTCCTCTACTCTTTCCATAATTGTTTTGACCATTATATTCTCGAAAATACATTGGCCCCATTTACCATGAAGGTAACGCATGGTAGAAGCTACGCCAAGTTAGGAATAGTTTAAGACAGTGTTGTACTGCTTATGGTGAAAATAACAAAACATAATATAAAATGGAGGTCCAGGTACTATATCAATTTAAATTAAAGCCCATCTTTCTCGGATGTGATGGCTGGCTTTTCGTTGGGTACATTAGTTGTTTAAGCAGGGGAAATTTTCAGTCGCAGAATTATCAGGTCTTCCTCATTCCTCTGCTCCTTGGCCTATCCTAGTAATGCCAAGTGCCTGGCTAGGAAGTGACAAGTATCAATTTTGAAGTCATTGGTTTGACTCGACCAGGATTCGAACCCACGATCTACCAGCATGGGAGACGGAAGCTCTAACTCATTCGGCCATCCCGTCTGGTTATGTGACTTTATGTGGCTAATATTTAAATTGCAATAAAATGTTGGCATTTCAAGTAAAAAATAAATCTAACAGTTAATCACAATAATTATATTGAAATATATTCCACTATTTATAAGTTGAACCAATACTCTATAATATATGGCTTTTGATAGCTTTAGCAATAGATTTCGGTAGCATTCAATGAAAAACTGTTAACCCTGGTCGAGTCAAACCAATGACTTTAAAATGTACACTTGTCGCTTCCTAGCCAGGCGCTCGGTATTAATATGATAGAGCAAAGACTGGTTAGCTCAGTGTCAGGATAATGTGACCGAATGGGAAATCAGGTCATAGTGCTGGGGGCCTGGTCTCCCAATGGGGCAGCACTATAACGTCACCATGAGTGTGCCCTGTCACAAGTCGGTACCCGTCCTGATATGACCTTAGATGTTGCTAGGATGTAAAACAACAACAAAGATTGAAAAAGCTTCAGCGGGTATTGTCATAATTCAGCTCTCTGAATGGAGACCAAGGGACCAAGCAATCAGAATTGGTTGTAACTTTATACAGTTTATATACAGTTTTATAAGAAACAAAGGCATCCCAGCGGGCGGGTTTGTGGGGGGGGGGGGGGTGGAGTGGTGAATGTCTTTCACCAAAGTGCCGATAGGCGTGTTATAAAAACAAGCTTGTTGTGGCTTGCATTACTGTTATGATACATTGTCTGGTGTCAAGTCTTAAGGGTAGGCAGTGTAGGGTGTTATCAGTATATCCACAGTTTATATATCTATATATATATATACATATAAACTGTATATATATATAAACTGCATATATTAATAGTATATATATATATACATATATATATATATAAACTGTATATATATATATAAACTGCATATATTAATAGTATATATGAGTCAGCCTCACGAAAATGGGCCAATTGGTGGTCAATTGAAGATGTTGGCATCGCAATTCTTAAAAGTATAGTGCATATCTTTGTTTCATATTAAATTATCCTAGAAACAAATAAGGTTGTTGTATTTTCTCGACCTTTACATTCATGATACATTTACGGACTTCCCAATGCCTCTGTTAATGCTAAACTATAATTATACCGATCGAAGGTGACATCCAATGATCGACGCCGACAACTTTAACAGATGTCAGCGTCGCAATTCTTAAAGTGTGTGCATTTCTTTGTTTTATATTAAATTATCCTAGAAACAAATAAAGTTGTTGTATTTTCTGCACCTTTACATTCAGGATAAATTTAAGGACTTTCGAACACCTCTGTCAATGCTAAATTATAATTATACCGATCGACGCCGACATCCATGCTTGACGCCGACAACTTTCCCCAATTGGCCTCTTTTCGTGATCCTGACTGGCAAGGGTGTCTCGTGAAATTGCGTTATGTGGCTTTATGAAGCTCACTAATAGTTGTTGTGATGCACGTAAGTCTTTTGTCTTGGATATATAAGCCCGTATGGCTGACACAACACATAATTTACGATCATTTGGGAAGTAGTCTAAGTGAACCGTAGATAAGGGGTCACCCAGCGTGTTCGATTTGAGTAATTGTGCTAAATCAAACGTAGCTTGTTTCTTGTCTATTTCTAATCCAGTTAAGATTAAAGCAACAATCGTCTGTCCTCTGTGTCCCGTTACTAATAGTAACAAGACCGCGACCTTACAACCTAATTGTTTTATATCTAACCAAGAGTTGTGAGGCCAACCCTGAAACAACTTAAATACTATAGAAACATCCCAAAAGCGACTATACTTTGGCTTTGGAGGATTCCTTTGATAAATTGACCGAAGTAGATAATGAAGGACATAATGTTTACCAACTGTTTCGCCGTCAATTCTAGGTAATATAATTGATAACGCGCATCTTGCCGCATTGACCGCCCCAAATCCTAGTCCCTCATCCTCTAGAGAACGAAGAAAACGGGCTACTTGTGCAATTGTTGGATTTGTTGGCTTAACTTTCATTAGCAAACAATGTACACCCCATTTCTTTAAATAAGTTGTGTACATTTTAACAGTTCCTGGCCTCCATGCATCAGCTACTATCCTGTCTTCCGTAATTTTGTCTAAACCAAATTGCTGCAGCTGTTTTCTTAGAAAAGGAATGCCAATAGGGGTGTCGCTGACACGTCGCCGTGAACCACTAGCGGTCCGTGGTGCGTTAGGTTCCCGGGTTTTCTTGGGAATCGTATATGTTCTTTTGCCAGTTGTGTAAGTGTTGGCAGCCAAGGTTGCGTGTCCCAATCGGGCACAATCAGTATGGCGTGTGTCCCCTCCATGCTGATTTTTCTCACTACTCGGCTGATAACGCTAAACGGTGGGAAAATATAGAAAAAATTATTTTCCCAGGTAATAGTAAATGCATCAACTTTCCAAGCATCCGGTTCGGGATGCCAAGAAACATAACAGGGTAACTTATTATTATTTTGTGATGCAAACAAGTCAACTTTAGGTGTCCCCCATTTTGCACAAATGAAGTTAAACAAAGGTGTTGATAGGGACCATTCTAAATGGTCGTGGAATTTTCTAATCTTATGGTCTGCAAGTGTATTTTGTGACCCTGGAATATGCGCTACAGTCAGCCAGACTTGTTGAGCCTGTGCCCAGTTCCAAATCAGTTTAGATAACTGATTGCAAGGCTTTGATTTGGTTCCACCCATGTTACGGATATATGCCATAGCAGTAGTGTTATCAGTTAGTATTCTAACTTGTGATTTAGGTATCTTTTCTAAGCTACGTAGACTCAAATAAATAGCACGCAACTCTAGCTCATTAATGTGATCTGACTCTTCATCATGTAGCCATCTACCTCCTGTTGCCACCCCCTCGCGATGGGCTCCCCACCCTTCTAACGAAGCATCAGTGGTAATTACTGTATTTGGTTCCGCCATGCGGATTGGATTGGGTGAATTTCCGATATGTTGCATCCACCATTGAATATCCTGTAACCCTTCTTCAGAAATAAACATCTTTCGTTCAAAATTACCTTTAGTTCGTGCTAATCCCAAATTTTTATCTATTTCTAGAGATTTAATATGGGCTTTCCCATATAGAATAGCGGGTGCATACGATATCATTATCCCGATAAGAACTGCGACCTGTCTAATCTTAGGTTTCGGTAACTTAAGAAGCTGGGTCGCTGTGGTCATAAACTTAGTTAATTTCTGTTCTGTTATCGACACTGTGGGACTGTGTATCAAGACTGTGTATCAAGAATAAACCCTAAACATTTGAGTTGTTTTGTTGGTTGAAGCACTGACTTATGCGGATGTACATAAAACCCCAATTTAGTGAGTAATGCACATAAATCCAATACGGCGTTTACACAACCAATGTGTGTTGACGCCATTATATAGGAATCATCTATGTAAGGAAACATTATGTGACCATTCCGTGCCATAAGTGAGAAAACAGGTTTAAGCAGTTTAGTGAATAAACGAGGGGCACAAGCTAAGCCATTTGGCATACAGGTAAACTCATAGAGTTGGTTATCCCAAAGAAAACGGAGAAATTTCCGGTGTTGTTCCGCTATGGGAACTGTGTAATATGCATCTTGTAAGTCAACACTAGCCATCCACGCATCTGGTGTAATCAGGTCTCGTGCCGTATCTAGTGAAAACATTTTAAAATGTCGATATTCGATCATTTTATTAAGGGTTGTTAAATCCAGGATCATTCGAACGTCCCCATTAGGTTTCGGTCTCGAGAAGATGTTTGAAATAAACTCTCCAGGGCAGTGTGTAACCTTTTGTATAATGCCTTTGTCAAAAAAATGTTGTACCTGTTCAGTTAGTGCCTCTCGTTCAATTGGTTCAATTTTATAGGGAAATGGAACTCTCCCTTGTACGGGTATTTGTATGAAGGGAATTTGAACACCTTTAACTATTTGTAAAATATCCTGGTCACTGGTAATTTTGTCCCATTCAGAAATATGATTATGAATATTCCCAGCCACAAAGTTGCTTACAGTTTGTGTGGTTTTAGAGGCCGCGGGGACTTGTAAAGTCTGGGTTTGGGCCTCTACTTGGACCCGCCCCTGGGGAAGGGTCTCGGGGAGTTGAAGCCTCGGCCCAGTGGCCGTGCGGTGTTGTCGGTCCAGCCTGGGCGGGCGCCCCGGCCCCGGAAAGACTGGCTGAAGTGTAAGCCCGGTCTGGAACCCCTGCCGAGCCGTCGTGGGCGAAAATCCCCTCGTGACCTTTTGAAGCGTGGGGCTTCCTGCTTCTTCTTGCCATCCATATTTTTGCCACTTTTCGCTGCGGTTTCTACCTCTTTATAGAGGTATTGTAGTTGGCCGCCAAACATTTTTGTTTTGTCCAAAGGCTTCCCTTTGATCGGCTCTGGGGCCAGAAAGAGCGTATACTCTTTCCCATCATTGTCCGTGACCTTCTTTGAGCGGGCCACCTCTTTGCCGGCGTCTGTGCAAACCGACTTAAAGACATTCTCATATCTTCGGTACGACAAGCAATTACCTGCCGCCGTTAACAGTGCAATGCCTTTGTCCATGGTTTTTGCCAAGGATGAGAACTTGTTTTCTCTTTGCATTCGATTTGCGACCGGGGTGATGGCCGTTAGGGTACCGTGCACCGCCTTATGCGCTATGTGCAACACGCTCTCAAATTTCTTACGGTCTTCCGTCATGTTGACATCTCGATCCATCTCTTTAATGATGGAGTTGGGGACACCTTTAATGCCCGTCAATTCATCTCCTAGCTTGGAGATGATTTCCGCCGGTTTGAAGGTACGGAAATGAGCCATTTATGGTCTCGCGCATAAGCGTGGTAGTTTTAACCCGCTTAGCTTTCGGCTTCTCCACCTTCTTAGACACTTTGCCACCAATGGCAGCATAGACACCTTCATATTGTGTGTCTGAGTCTGATTCCGTGGAAGTGGAATCCGTGGAGGAATCAGATGAAGAATCTTTCCTCTTCTTCTTCTTCTTCTTCTTGGACTTGGTCTTTCGCTTCTTGCGAAGTCCGGTCTTGTTACGTTCCTTGGTGAACTCGTCACCAGAAGAAGTAACGTGTTTCTTCTTCTTACTCCGTTTAGGAGGAGGAGGAGGAGGAGCCCTCGGCTCGATCGTCGAGTCTGTCTCTGAGAAGTCTTCCCAGTCCGACTCGTCTTGGAAGCCCGGCCTTTGCCGTTTAAGAGACGGCGGTGGTTTGAGAGACAGGATATGACTCTCCATAGCAGTCCACCGAGCCTCCCAGTCCGGAACTGTGGGGCCCTCAGGCACTGTCTCTTCCTCCGGCTTGGAGAGTATATGCGCCCCGGGCTGTGGTGACGGCATTGCCGACAACACCGGCGAGGAGTCGTACTCCTCGTCCGAGGCTCTGGGAGCACGTCCCTCGGCTGCTGCTGCAACGCGCTTACTCCGCTTCGTGGCCATCGGGATCTGAAACCAAACATGTTGGTCAGTCTCGGTATTTATAAATGTCACAATTTTGTTGTTTAAACGTAATTGGACATCTAGTGGTGTTAGAGAACGTGTTTAGACCGTTATAACACAGGCGTAATAAGCTAAATTTGTGCGTGGATTGTGGGTCAAGCCCAAATCTTACGCGGGGTCGGGACCAGTGTATCGGCTCGCCCATCTCTCTGTTCCGCACACATCTCCCCCTGCGACTACTACGCCAGCAGGTTGGAGAAAATGCTACGAAACTCGGAGAAACGCCTGAAAATATTGTGGGGAGTCTATAAAAGAAACCCAGGAGCATCTCCAACATCACTCTCTATTAGAGTCCGAGAGAATTTCCACAGGAGATGAGGCAAAGCCCACATCTCTACCCATGGTCATACGGGTGTTGACAGAACCGCTAAGAATCGGTTTCGTTCCTTCGAGAAGGAATCTAGAGCGTTCTATCCTTGGTTTTTTATAACCGAAGAAACTAGTCCAAAAAGGACCAAAGAAAGTTCTGAACTTTCCATAACGATGCTATAATGCATCATAATTAAGCTAACCACAGTTTTTATTATACTTACTGCGTATTTGCTTGTGTGTAGACTAAATTTGCGGGAGCAACTCAATGAAACGTAATCCAATCGTGAGTTGTTTATGCTAATTGCTGGATCCGGATGTGCTTCCTTCTCCCTAGCCTGAGGCTAGCCTGAGGCTGTATACCGAGGTAAAATATATATATATATAGATATATATATATATGAGACTGTCTCAAAAGGTGCTAAGCAATATGAGACAACACTTTGTCCATTGTAATGATCAACATACTATCTGCTTATGCATTTGCTCCGGATAAACTGATTTGTTTTGTACATGGTGTTTCATAATCCCAATAGAATACATATTGATTTGAAGCAAATCTCTTTGTGTTTTCAGTGTAACCGTTTCTGTGGTGTTTTGTGTCAATCGTTACAATGGACAACAAAAAAAGAGTTATCACCTTTTGAGACAGGCTCATATATATATATATATATATATACATACACTGTATATATATACCCATACAATAACACCTCTCTAACCGACCACATCCACAGATCGACCACTCCCTTATATCGAACGCTATATTTGGATTCCAAACGATCGCCCATACAATACCATTTTAATGTTTAAAAAAAACTGAACCGGCCACCTCCCCCAATATGGACCTGCCGGTCCCATGGTGGGTCAATTTAGACTAATTAGAGAGGTTTTACTGTATATAAACCTTAGAGTACGATTATTTTCTTTGCTGTGACGTTAAACTGTGGGTCTTAAACTGTGGATATATATATGTATATTTATATGTGTATTATAATGGATTATAATAATATAAAGAACGAAGCTAAATCAAAGGTTAATTATTATTATTATTGTAGTGTACTTTCGATATCTAGTATTAAGAGTCGCGCACCTACCTTGTTATGCGCGCGAGTATGGGGCACTACCTGTGTCGCGCAGAAATATCACTAAAAACGGACTCACTTCGACTACTTTTTCCCTTGAGAAGTATCTATCCTTATGTTGCCGTAGTGGCTTATATACATATATTATATATATTGTATATATATATATTATATATATATATAATATATATAAATATAATATATGTATATATATATACAGTGAAACCCCATTATGTGCCATGTGTTCTGATATAACGCGATCATTCATTGGACCCAGAATATTTAATTCAAAGGTAATTCAGTAAACTGAACGCCGATTTAGCGCGACCCCACTGTATTTGCGATGACATTGTATGGACTCCAACAATCGCGGTATAACGGGTGTATTTTTTATTTATATTTTTGTTGGTCCATTAGTTGTTTAAGCAGGGGAAATTTCAGTCATAGACAACTGGTCTTCCTCATTCCACTGCTGGTCGATAGAAAGCCCAAGCCTACACTTTTACCAACCCAAGAGATTTTTAACCTCCCACACTACATAGACATGGTATGAGAGCAACCGGCCTTTGATGACGCTGTAAGTTATACACAGCGGTGGAAATCGAACTGCGGTGGAAATCGAACACATGGGGAATCAAACTGCCGACCCTCAGATTAGGAGTCTGACCTAGAAAAAAGTCAGACATTCTAACCACTCCGCCACACTGTATATATCCTCCCCTCCCTTCTACTCTCCACCCCTTCCTTCCCCACCCCACGCCCGTCCTGATATGACCTTAGATGTTGCTAGGACGTACAACAACAACAAACAAACAAAACATCCTTCCCCACCCAACCCAATCCCCCCTCCCATCCCCAACCCTCACAGCCGAATAAATCCATCATTTGTTGTTGTTAGCATATTATTTCTGGTATTATGACATAGTCCCATAAGACTGTGAGAGAAAGTGTTGACATACACCCAGAGTACTTAGAAGTTAGAGGGTCGTTGTATAAATCCCACCGATTTATGGAGTGGGTCGTTGAGGATTCAGTACACACTGTGTGTTTTGTAAAAGTTGACGGCAGACTTCCTAACCCTGTCTATCCAGGGGTGCAAGCTTAAGGTCGGCTACGCTAACCCCGCAAGCTTAAGGTCGCAAGCTTATGGTCGGCTACGCTAACCCCAAGCCATATCAAGTTTACTGTCGGTGTTAGGGACTGATTAGGCCCAAATCTATTCAATACTATCATATTTAACAGAATTACATACTCAATAAGTGAAATTTTATCAAATTAACCACAAAATCGAACCGATATTAACGCCGCAGCTAAATCGCAGGTGATATTAATATAGTCGAATCGACAAATGTAAACTAAACAAATTGCTGCCGCCGCCACATTGGCGGCGATATATTATGGCAAAATCTTTTCAAAGCTATCATATTTAACAGAATTACATACTCTAAAAGTGAATTTTAACAAATTAACCACAAAATCGAAGCGATATTAACGCCGCCGCTAAATCGGCGGTGATATTAATATTGTCGAATCGATGAATGTAAGCAAAACAAATCGCCGCCGCCGCCAATTCGGCGGCAATATTCGGAAATAGCGGCGCTCGCAGGGAACAGGCCCAGAGGGATTTCCCAAATCTATAAATAACTTATAGGTTAGCTAACGCCACCGTGCTTTGGACCCGTACATACCCCATGACCGATTTTCCAACACCGGTGTTAGCTAAGTCCATTGATATCCGGCAAAGCCCGGTTTGTGTCCGTTGCTTTGCCGGATATCAATGGACTTTGTTTGGTTTCTTTCCATTTCCCCAAACCGGTGATGTGTGACAGAGCCTTAATACTGAGTAATACTAATAGGATTATGTTGTTACTGGGTTACTCATTACTTACATGTCCTGATATTTCCGCAGTTGTCAACAGCCATTGGAGATAGGCTGCCATAAAGATACACGTTTTGGGGTTTTTCATCCTAGTAACATCTGAGATCATATCAAAACGGGTACTGATATCGAGTTGTGACAATGCACATTTTAAGGCCCTTTATAAAGCTATCGCTGATGGGAAACTGGGTCACCGGCACCATGGCCCGATATTCCACTGAGTTACATTATTCTGATACTAGGCAGTAAGAGCGCCGGTTGGCTTCCTGTCCTGTGTACGTCGTGAGTTTGATCCCCGATGGAGATAAACCGATGACTTACAAAATGTATACTTACATGTACATTGAATAATCGGTACCATAATAAACAAGCAATTCCCTTTTCCCAATTCGACTTTATACTCGCATAATATCACATGATACTCTAGGTCTAAAGTGCTTGTCACACTATGGCGGATTGAGCAACGGACAAAACCGGACAAAGAATATTCTAGACTGGTGTTATTCAGACTTGAAATGTATCGATTATGTAATGGACAGGTAACGGATGGGTAATGGACGGGTAATGGATATGTAACGGATGAGGAACAGACGGGGAACGGAAGGGGAATGGACGGTAATGGATAATAACCACATAGGTCAGTCCAGCGCAATCAGTTACAAGTTTTGTGCATGCTCAAAACTTGTAACGGATTGGGCCGGATATCAACAGATCAGGCCAGATATCAATGGATATGCAATGGATATGCAACAGACACAAACCAGACTTTGCCGGATATCAACAGACTTTGTTCGGTTTCTTTCCATTTCCCCAATCCGGTGATGTGTGACAGAGCCTTAAGGAACGAGGCAGAAACTCAAAAATCACAGAATAATGCAACTTTAATTTGCATAGCGGAAGGTGCCCCCTTGGTGAAGAGGTCCCAAACCGGAAGATGTATTACCCCACTCTCCACTGCCCCCATAGGGGTCGCCAGGGTCACGGCCGTGTGTTGTAAGCGAGGTGTTGAACCTACGAATGTGTCAATAGGCGGTTGATGTGAGTATCCCAGTGCGGCAGCACTATAAAGTCCCATCAGCACATACTGTCCCAAATCGTCCTGATATGACCTTAGATGTTGCCAGGACGTAAAATTCCAACAACCAACCAGTCTGGAGCCTCGGTAATAAGGTAGGGGTGGGTCGTTTGGTGCTAGGCCCACTTCAAAGGTGTGGTTTATTGGGGTTTGGCACACTTGCAACACTGAGGTTTTTTGTTTGTTTTTTAAATTAAATTAAATTGTTTATGTCCTGGTAACATCTAAGGTCATATCAGGACGGGTATCGACTTGTGACAATGCGCGCTTATGGCGACTTTATAGTGCTGCCCCACTGGGTGACCAGGCCACCAGCACCATGACCTGATACCCCCACTCAATCACATTATCCTGACACTGAGCCAACCGGTCCTTGCCCTATCCTAATAATGCCTAGCACCTGCCTAGGAAGCGACAAGTATAAATCTTTAAGTCATTGGTTTGACTCGACCAGGGTTGGAACCCACAAACCCATGGTTTCGGATCCCAAGATCTCCCAAAACAGGAGACGGACGCTCAACTCATTCGGACATTCCATCTGGCATTTTGTTGCATTTAAATAATAGCCGCAGAAAATATTAGAATATATCGTTAGTAACTGTTGTTGGAGTTTTACGTCTTGGCAACATCTACGGTCATATCATATAGAATATATAGAATATCGTAGAATAGTTGTCAAATAACAAATCGCAAATTACCAAAATTCTCGGAAATCCGACAAATTGCGTGAGATGTTTCATTCCAGAATAACTGAAATGCCATGTCAGAAGATAACAGGATAACATCCGTCCCAATCTGACATCCAAGTAATGTGGCGCGTAGACTGGTAGATATGAAGAAGAGGAACTTGAAACATTGGCGCATGGGACAGCATCAATAAAGCCTTGTTCATTATAGATAAAGTTGGTTGGTTGTTGGAGTTTTACGTTTTATGATATAGAATATATTCCAGCTGTTCAGTGAGTGGCGGTTAAGTGCCTGTCACACTATGCCGGATTGAGCAACGGACAGAATTTTCTAGTCCGGTGGTGTTTGGGCGAGATAAGTATCAAAATGTGTCAAAATGTGTCAAAATGTTGCGATATTGGGTCAAAGGCTGCCAGACGAATGAACATTAAACAGACATGAAACGTACATGAACAGGTAGCTAACGGACGATAAGAGGACTAAACAAACTCAAACCGGACAAGAACCGTAGACGTCAAACCGACGGCATCTGTTCCAAGTTTTGTGCATGTTCAAAACTTGCCACCGTAGACGCCGGACACCACCGGACACAGAACGGAAACGCCGGATGCTGACCGTATAGAAACCGGACATTGACATATTCCACCGGACTTTGTTCGGTTTCTTTCCATTTCCCCAATCCGGTGAGATGTGACAGAGCCTTAACATTGTGCAGGAGTGGTGGCGCCACCATCGGAGCTGGGGTTGGAAAGGCTGAAGCAGTAGATGACTAGGATAGACTCCATCAGTCTATGGAGCTGAGTGAGTGATGAGGGAAAGGAGGGATATTTTGGGTTATTATACCCGTATAATTCATATATAGCATATATATACATAGCGATATATACAGTATGTGCATATATAGTGTATATATGCATATCATATATATATATATATATATATATATATATATTTATATATACCAGTGATATTTATCTGGAAGGCTTTGCTATGTCCTGTCGTACATCATACTCCAAGTAACCCCTTTCCAGTCGTCATTCTGTCGGTGTCTCATTTCCTGTTGAGGAAATGGGACAATAAGCCAAAGCCGTGCTGACAGTGACAAACAAGATTCCTTGCTCTAGGCCTGGGTATAGAAATCAGCTGCTTCGTGGTGGACCATACACTTATATTACTGTATTCTCGCGGTTTAATGCCCTGGGCGTTTAAATTGGCAAATCAGTGAAGTGGGGGTTGGTGGGTGTTAACCCACATGTCGGTGTTTAAGGGGTGGATGTTTACAAAATATTGGCCAAGTTGGGGGTGGGCTTTAACCCACACATATGGGCGTTAGCCCACAAGAATACGCTAGTAGTTATTAATCAACCATCACTGCCAAACTATATGGGTTTCTAGACTGATCCCTGATAACCAGATCGCCATCGTTTATATTGCTCTTCTTACCTGGCTTCATAAAGCTGGTGGTTCTTTTTACTTATTCGTTGTAGTTCAGTCACCCTGATGATCTCACTGTTGTGCATTGCATGCTTCTCACAATATGTGTGTGTTTGGTTGTGCGCATGTGTGAGGGTGTGTGTGTGCATGTGTGTGTGTGGTGTGTGAGTGGTTGTGTGTGTGTGTCTGAGTGTGTCTGAATGTGTGTGTTGTGTGTGTGAGTGTGTGTGAGTGTGGTGTTTGTGAGTGTGTGTGTGAGTGTGTGTTGTGTGTGAGTGTGTGCGTGTTTTGTGTGTGAGCGTGTGTGTGAGTGTGTGTGGAGTATGTGTGTGAGTGGGTGTGGAGTATGTGTGTGAGTGGGTGTTGTGTGTGTTGTGAATGTGCGTGTGTGTGAGTGTGTATGTGAGTGTGTGTGTTGTGTGTGTTGTATGTGTGAGTGTGTGTGTTGTGTGTGTGGTGTGTGTGGGTGTGTGAGAGTGTGTCAGTGTGTGGGTGTGTGTGATTATAGGTGAGTGTGTGTGTGCGAGTGTGTGTGTGAGTGTGTTGTGTGTGAGTGTGTGTGTCTCAGTGTGTGTGTGTGAGTGAGTTGTGTGTGAGTGTGTTGTGCGTGCGTGCATGTGTGTGTGTGTGTTCTGGATCAGTCTGGCTCAGACCGACCAGGCTGGCAACTGGATGTGAATGAGTCCGGTAGCATACATCGAAGCAACCCCAGAAGCCATATGGAACGGGCAGGGCACCGGCCAGGTTGACAAGGCTGTGTGTGTTGGCACCATTGGCTGTGAGAGCTGTGTGGCAGGTCGCAGCTGTCATACTGGCTATGGTGCTGTTGTTTCACCCCGCCTCCTTTTGATGACACACATTCATCGACAGGATGGCACAGTCGGTAAGACAGCTGGCTGGCTTACTATGCTCGTGGTCACGGTTTTTAATCCTGGCCGAGTCAAACCAAAGATTTACAAAATCGATACTAGTCTGATATTTGACATCATCAGTAACATGGGTTTGTTTAGTCTTGGGATAACATCAAAATCCTACTGATTACAAAACAAGATAATAAATAAAAGAGTATCTGATTACATTGAACTAAGACTACGTAATTGAAGGTATTAGTAGCTATGGAATTGGAAATCCTAAACCAGCAACTAAAATCTTCCATGTAAATGTAAAATGATTTAATGTACCTCATACTCATTACTTATTGCATTGTGTACACTTTAATTTGAGAATTTTTAATTCACACTTCAATTTACTCAAATAAACCATGTAAACAGAATTGTGTAAATAAATACCTATATACATGTAACACGTATATTTGGAAGACCAGTGCTACGCCACTGACAAAATATATATATGAATAAAATTCATTTTCCCAACTACAAACAAGTGAGATACCGGGTACCGGCACCACTATCTCCCAGTGACTGGGGCAGCACTATAAAGTTACCATGAGTGAACACTGTCATATTTTGCTATCTAATTTTACCCTTAGTGTTGATAGAAGGTAAAACCCCAATGGCTAAATCCTTGTTGAACCTCCATCTATTACAGTTGTACGGAGACGGAGACTGAGACGGAGAGCTCCCACTTGGCAAAGGGCAGATTTTCAGATTGTTATATCTCAATTGGAATAATTGGAATGTTATCAGATTGTCAGATTTCGGAATGACAAATGTTAGCATATTTTAGATTAAAACCACAATTATAGAGCATGTGTGTGAAGAAGGTGGAATTTCACCGCGGGTTTGTGTGTTTTTCGCGCCAGGAAAGAAAAGGTGTATGCTGGAACGAAATGTCGTCTGCTTCAAATAAATCTTATTTGAAGTAAATATTGTTTCATACATTATTAGTATGGTGGCAAACTGAATTAAGGAAGGACGCGTTTTAGGCTCTGATAGCGGATTATCTTGTTCACGCTTACTCTCCAGCCTGTGTCTGACAGCCTTCCATCCATAGCACACCCACAGGGCCTGCTTATATATGGGTCCTAGTGTTACACGTTTGGTATGCAGGTATTGCAGGTATAGCAATACCGCAGGGAGTTTGACGCCCCTGCCCTGCAGAGTTGTAAACCACTGCCTTGTGGTACAGGTTCTTGACAGAACCGAAGGCTAAGGGAGCAAACCCTGAACAGAAAACCATATCACTGTGGCAGCATCAAGGGCGGTTGATGTATGGAACTCCCAACATCTCCCGACCAGCCACTGCAGGGACAAATAGTTTTGCGCCTGTCTGGACTTGTTCTTGCCGGTGTGAAACCTCTATTTGCTCCCCGAGAGAGTACCGCTGGTAACTTGTAAAAGCCAGCAGCACTTCAACACTTTTGCAGGCAGCTTTCATGAAATGTACTTAGCTAAATGGAGAGCAGCAGTCAAGTAATGGAAACAGTCTTTGTCACATTGCGACCGACAGCATGATGATGATGATGATGATGATGCTGATGAAATATAGTCCATGTGACAATACAGTTATTTAAGATATATGTGTATGTAGTCTGATATTGTCATCAGCACCTAGCTCAAGTCAGCTGAAATAACAATATTAATCATTCCAAGACTTACATATTGTAAAATATTCCGATATTCAGCATAGGGGGAATGCAAATGTTCTATTACTGATCAGTGCACGTGACCAGGCGTATGTATGTATATATGTATGGGTTGGTGGTGCCTGAGTGGGATGTAAATAGACATAGTGGTGCTGGCAGGTCTGGGTGTGAGTGCACTCAGGGTCTACCCCCTCTGCTGGGATAGGGATCACCACACTCAAAGGTCAAGGTTGGTGGTGGCCATGGGGGCCATACAGCTTCGTGGTGGTAGGCAGACCACTGGTATCCATGGGGACCAGGAATGCTGGATCACTATTGGTAGGGCCAAGAATGCTTGTTTCCCATTCGGGAAAAGGGGTGGGGTGATACTCTACAATGAACAAATGTAACCATATAAATAATAAACCAGATGGTTTGACTCACTCTTCTTCTTTACACTTTATACTCTTCCTTTCTCTTTGTCTGTATTGATTTCACCCTAGCCTGCCTACACAGCTACATATTCAAGCATTGAACTTTCCAAAACTAGTGACCATGATGAGTGAATTAGTCGATTAAACTTTACAATATGGTATAGTTTGAAAATTCACATATAAGATAGTAGTTATATGTAGTATACATACATACTTGGATACATACATGTGCATTCAAATATACCATTACATTACAAAGTGGTTAGGTGCATAGTTTCCCTTCACAGGTTTGTATGCCTACTGTGTTGTGAATTGCATAATTATCATGTTGTTGTAGATAGCATTTTGAGATGGAGTGATAGTAGAATGGTTTGTTTATTCTGTTAGATGGAGTGATGTTAGCTTGTAGGGTTATGCTTAAAAGGTTAATACCTGGTTTTATTTTGTTACTTAGTAATGATGGGATAATCTGTGCTTGGAAGATTGTACATTTCAGTCATTTAGTAGTTTTGTTTGTTTGTTGTTGTTTTACGTCCTAGCAACATCTAAGGTCATATCAGGACGGGTACCGACTTGTGAAAGTGCGCACTCATGGCGACTTTTATAGTGCTGTCCCACTGGGAAACCAGGCCGCCAGCACCATGACCTGGTATCCCACTCAGTCACATTATCCTGACACTGAGCACACCAGTCCTTGCCATGTCCTAATATTGCCGAGCGCCTGGCTAGGAAGCAACAAGTATCAATTTTAAAGTCATTGGTTTGACTTGACTGGGACTCGAACCCACGATCCCACGATCTACCAGCACGGGAGACGGACGCTCTAACTCATTCGGCCATCCCGTCTGGTTCATTTAGTAGTCTAGTACAGTCTTTATTAGTGTCTATGTTTATAGCAATATTACCAGACTGATATATGCATTTTCTGAAGCAATTAGCCGACATATTCATGCCACTACACCTACTCACTTACTCACTCACTTACTTATTTATCCTATTCAGCTGTCAGTTAAGGCCCTGTCACACTACGACTTACGGTGTCAGCGCGTGCTCAATGTTAGAAAATTTGCCAGTATGTAGGCATTCGTCGAACTTTTCAGCGGTGGAGGATCAAAATGGGTGTATACACAACGTACACACAACATACGCACAATGTACGTAATGTATGCAGAACGTATCTCTGACCTATTGTTAGAGTATGAGGGCTTTCATGTGCCTCGCAAAACATTCACAAAACGCTTGCATACGCTCACGGAATGCTGACCAATGTTACATATGTTACTCCATCGCTAGAAGTATGGCGTATAGTTAAATACGCTGGAGATATGGCAGGCATACGTTCGAGGTACGTTAGGAGTAGGAGTAATGCATCCGTTGGTAGTACGTGGACTGTACACGGACTGCATGTTCCAACTGGCTGAACTTACGGCTAACGTGCAGCAACGTATACCAACATATTCCTAATGTACTCCCAACATAATCCCAATGTATGCCAACGTATCCCGAATGTACATGCAGCGTACATTCAATGTACAAGCCACATGTCGACACACGTTCGAAATTTTGAGCATGCACAACATTTTTTCGGAGCCTCGACGCACGGTAACACAAGACGACATACCCAGAATGTACCCGACTTATGCCCAATGTATACGTAACGTATGACGACATACGCAAATGTGTTGGTCGAAAATCACATACATTGGCATACGCTAAGGCTATATAGGTCATAGTGTGACAGGCCCATTAGGCTTGTGGGTCTGTCAGCTGAGATGTGCCATCGTCACTGATTAAATGATCACTACTAACATTATGGGATGGAGTGGGAGATTGATGTTAGTCGTAGATCTATGGATGGGCCAGGCTTTGTAGAGGCGATTTTTGAAGATATTTAGTGTAGGGCAGTGACAACAGCAGAGGGGAGTCTCAGTTTGTTCCAGCTATCGACCACTCTGTAGGTGAAGAAGTGATGTCTGGTAGCTAGCTATTCAACTATTCTTCTTTTTGAGCTTGAATTGGTGACCTGTTGTCATCTCGTGGCAACAGATCTTGATTTATGCTATAGTATCCATGCATGTTCTTGTAGACCTCTACCATGTCACCCGGAACGCATCTATAGCTAAGGTTTGGCATGTTCATTCGTTCCAGTCATAAACTATGTTCACAAATACAATCTGCAAAAACATGTGACATTTTGCGACCACTAAATTGTCTTTGGTGAATGAAATCGATTTTCAATTTTTTTGATAAAATAAATGTTAAAAAGAATAAATGTTTTTAATCAAATTAAAATCTATTTAACAGGAATAAGTTACGGTATCTATGAACTTCTTCAATAGCAGTATTCTTTTCATTCTACACCATCAAATAATCTGAGAAGAAGTTACAGTGTCAGTATGTGTCCCACATAAATTCCCCAACCTCTTGAGTGCACAACACTGATTAATAGATCCAGTAATTACCTCTAATCAACATCCTATTTTACCTTTTGGGAAACACAATCAAAATGATGAGGACTTGCCAAATGCACTTAAAGTTGCACAGTCTGATGACTTCGAGTTGTTGTCATGTTCAGAGATAAATCTAATAGGTTGATGGCTATGATCTGCCTTACTTTAGTTTGAAGTAATTTTTATTTTAAACGGCTAACTTTTTAGATATTTGAATTGCCAACATGTAAAATTAGTTTTAAGCCCCAGTCACACCTACCCGGACTAGCCCCGGATTTTGAGCCGGACCACCCCCGGACCAGTCATTCAGACTGCCCCGGACAGCCCCAGATAAAATCGCTGTTTTCGTCGTTTTTTGCCTCGCAGTCATAACTTCCCGGACGAGCGACGGACCAGAGGCGGATCGCCCCGGACCACCCCCGGACTCCCCAGTGTAGCCATTGACTAGTCCCGGAGGAGTGATCCGGGGTAAACCGGGCAGTCTGGTGTGATCCGTGGCTGATCTATGGTGATCCGGGGGTATCCGGGCAGTCCGGGAGTGGTCCGGGGCTATGCCGGGGGTAGTCCGGTAAAGTCTGGGTTAAACCGTGGCTGAAACGTGGCTCATCTGGGACGAAACAGCCCCGGACCACCCCCTGACCACCCCCGGACAGCCCGGACCACCCCCGGTCCACCCCCGGACCATGCAGAATCGAGCCCGGATCGCAAAATGCCTCGGACCGCCCCGGATGTTTTAAACATTGCCCCGGACCAGCCACGGATCACGCTGGACCACGCCAGACCACCACGGACGAGCCACGGATCATCCCGGATCGCCATGGACCACCCCAGATGACGGTCCGGGGCTCATCCGGCCTCTGATCTGGGTAGGTGTGACTGGGCCTTTAACAAGCACCATAGGCTTCTGCAGTAAAAGGTTCTGTTAAATTGCCTCAGTATTCCCTTCTATGTGATGACAAATATTTATTAAATGCACCAGGTGGGTTGGTTGTTGGAGTTTTACGTCCTGGCAATATCAAAGGTCATATCCGGATGGGTACCGACTTGTGCAAGTGCACACTCATGGGGATCTTATAGTGCTGACCCACTTTGAAATCAGGCCACTGGCACCACGACATGATATCCCACTCAGTCACATTATCCTAACACTGAGCTAACCAGTCCTTACCCTATCCTATTAATGCCGAGCACCAGGCTAGGAAGCGACAAGTTTCAATTTTTAAGTCATTGGATTGACTTGAGCGGGCGACTATATTGCCGACCTTCCACACGCGAGGCACGCGCTCTATAGACCAATTTCATATGACATCAGCACATGTATTTAGGTCAGTGCACGCGTTGATTGGCTGCAGGACAACATCCGGTCACACTGCAAACACAATGGCTATGAGCAATGTTCATAGAGAAAACGTGAAATATCTCTAAAACCACACCACCTAGACACAAACCGATTGGAACACATATAGAAAACATATTCAAAGAAGAGATTATATTAAATTCATAAGGTTAGGGTTCTGCATTTTTATTAATTTTCAATCAAATCGACGTGTTGCACTGCGCGTATCGGCAAACTCAATGCATTGTCAATGGCCGTGAGCAATCTTCATACAGAAAAAGTGAAATATCTCTAAAACCACACCACCTAGAAACAAACCGATTGTAACACATATAGAAAAATATTCAAAGAAGAGATTATATTAAATTTATAAGGTTAGGGTTCTGCATTTCTATTAATTTTGAATAAAATCGACATGTTTCACTGCATATACCGGCAAACTCAATGCATTGTCAATGGCCGTGAGCAATCTTCATACAGAAAAGGTGAAATATCTCTAAAACCGCACCACCTAGCCACAAACCGCTTGGAACACGTATAGAAAACATCTTCAACGAATAAATTCTATTAAATTTATATGGTTAGGGTTCTGGATTTCTATTATTTTTTAATCAAATCAACGTTTTGCACTGCGAGTACCGGCAAACTCAGTGGCAGTGTGCATTCGTTCTGCAGCCAAGCTGCGCGCGCATACACGATGTTTACAAACATTGAAATGGGTCTATTGATTATGCCATTGCGCCCGATATTTAATTACAGCCTTTGTTCCATTACTACTCCACTTTCACTGGGTTTTTTTTCGCGCTTGGCTTCCAATAATAAACAACAATAAACCTAAAACAAACAAACGGAACAGCAAAGTCACTTAGTCTACAACTATTGTATGTCAGTAATTATTCATCATCACAATCATTAAATAGAAGTAGTTCAGTGAGGCCTTGCATCAGATAATGCATTTGTTTATCTATCAGCTGGGTCCACAATGGTTCTAAATGGGCCTGTGTGTGCTGCTGAATTAAATACTGCCGTGGGGAAGATGAAAGTAGGAAATATTGCGCCTAGAGCGGGACTCGAACCCACATCTCTTTGCATTCTGGACCAGTGTGCTAACCATTACACCACCTAGGCACCCTGATATCACCACACTACCCACGCCTACCTGTCTATGTGGTTACTTGCCTGAGAGGTCAGTGCAGACTACTACACTCGTCCCCCCTGGAATTGTAAATAGTCCCCTTGAATTTAAAAACTTAATGAAAATACAACAGGCCTGTCAGACCCCTACACAGTTATAGGTATTCTAAAGGCCATCCTTACCCTGACCCTTGTACACACATATATATGTATAAATGTTCTCAAATGCACCAAACAGTCCTCTTCCCACCCCTACCCAACCCCTACTACACCTTCTTTCAAAACCTATTACCTAACATTTTCCTTGAAACTGACATAAAACCTTGCTGATGTAAGTCCCCACTGCAATCTCAGACTTTCGATCCCATCACGAGGCCACACAATACGGAACACTTGTGATGGGATTAAAAAATGGGCAGGTTTCTCACATTTGGTATTGGTGATTTGATACACTGATTTGCATATTTACAATATAATATATATATGTGTTTTGAGATATGTTATATCTTTTGAAAAAGAAGCGAGAAAGACAAAAGAAGAAAGATGCATTTAAAGACAATTCTAGAATCATGCAATACCATGTGATGCATACTCACCAAGTGCATAATACAAATGTTGAACTGGAATTGTATGCAGTTACTATTACAACTAATAGTCCATTTATATTATGATTCTATTATCAAACAGGATTTTCATGTGGTTATTATTGCAACTGATATTGTCATTTATGTACCAACAAATTGTAATGAATGGCCGGAAGACCAGTGCTCTGGCGCTGACAAAAGACATTATTCGCTGAATAAAATAGATTTAGTAAAAAAGAAGTTATAAAGCGCGGTGGAAATCCAAATTGGCAGAGGTGGGGGGGGGGGGGGGAATTGAACCACCGACCTTCAGATTAAGAGTCTGACCTAGAAAATGTCAGACACTCTAACCACTCTGCCACAGAGAAAACCATGTTTGAGTTTGTCTCAGTCAAACATCAGGAGGGCGGCATTGTAATAACGCCTCGTCATCTCCTTTTCCTTGCTTTCACCTTTTTATACCTTGTTCAATTGCTTTGTCGTCTGCTCTGTGTTTTTATCGTCTGGCTGTACGCTGTCACAGTTCAGATATATTGTCGGTAGTTTTAAATTTTTTTTTTACTGAATTAGGCAAGATGGCCAAATGGGCAGAGCAGCCACTTACCGTGCAGAATAGAAAACCGTGGGTTCAATCCCCAGCCGAGTCAAACCGAAGCCTTACCAAATTGATACTTGTCGCTAGCTAGCTTGGTGGTCGGCACAATTAGGATAGGCCATTGAGTGGTTAGTTTAGTACCAGGATAATGTGTCTGAGTGGGTTATATCGGTGCCCGGTTGTGTGGTAGCCCAGTGGGACATCACTATAAATTCACCATATGTGCGCACTGCCACAAGTCGATACTTGTCTTGATAATACCTTAAGTGTTGCAAGGAAGTAAAACTCCAAAAACCAAAGCCAACCCTGCTCGGAAGCGTGTCGGACCGAGAGAGCATTGAGGGTACTAAAATAGTACTTTCAGCTCGGAGCATAATGTCGACGTGGTAGAGAGCATATTACTCTAGGAGGTTGGTTGGTTGTTGGAGTTTTACATCCTAGCAACATATAAGATAATATCATGATAGGTACCGACTTGTGACAGTGTGCACTCGTGGCGACTTTATAGTGCTGCCCCCTGGGAAATCAGGTCGCCAGTACCACTTCAGTAAAAAAAAAAACAGTTGCTATTGTTGCATGTGTAAGGCTATTTTCTAGTACCATGGCTAGTAATAGAATTTTTCTACAAAGCTTTATGAGAAAAGAAATTGAAGTTCAAGTTCCATGTTATTTTTGGTGTCCTCTTCTATTGTGTTATGTCCACAACTCAAAATTGGGAAGAATATAAATACAGTGCATTTCTATGCTTAGTGGATCACAATATAAAGATTAATTGTTTCATGAAATAAATTTGATTAAATAATTGTTTTGATTAAGAACTCCACACTTGGTGATTAATAAGTCCACACTTGGGCCTGGCTACTCAATTAGTTCTTGTTTTTTCTGACAAAATTCTAACCTAAACTATTTTTTCCTTGACGTTACCAGCATACAAGAGTTGGCTACTCAGCAAACAAATTAGGAAAATACACAATATTCATTTTTTACCCTGATGGCCCCATTTACCATGAAACGATTCAAATCATTTGTTTAATTGATAAATCAAAATTGTAAACTCAAAAACCATGTGAGGCAGTTGAGATTAAATGTTGAGATTAACTGCGGTTTTTTAAAAACATGTGTGGCAATGAGCTTCGTTCTAATGACCTACGTAGCTACGTCATGCGTGGCAGTGAATTACATGTTTATGACGTGCATGTCAGTAACCTGCTTGGCTATGACGTGTATGTCTAAGACATGTTTTGTTATGACATGCCTCGTTATGACTTGCATGCCTATGACCTACTTGGTTATTACCTACTTGGTTATTTATTACCTACTTGGTTATAACCTGTTTGGTTATGACCTTCATGCCTATGACCTACTTGGGTTATGACCTTATTGGTTATGTCCTGCTTGGTACCTACTTGGTTATGACCTGCATGCCTATGACCTGCTGCGTTATGACCTACATGCCTATGACCTGCTTCGTTATGACCTACATGCCTATGACCTGCTTCGTTAGGACCTACATGCCTATGACCTGCTTCGTTATGACCTGCTTCGTTATGAACTACTTCGTTATGACCTGCATGCCTATGACCTGCATGCCTATGACCTGCTTGCCTATGACCTGCATGCCTATGACCTGCTTCGTTATGACCTACATGTATATGACCTGCTTCATTATGACCTGCATGCCTATGACCTGCTTCGTTATGACCTGAATGTCTATGACCCCCTTCGTTATGACCTGCATGCATATGACCTGCTGCGTTATGACCTACATGCTTATGACCTGTGTAGTTATAACCTAAATGCCTATGACCTTCTTGGTTATGACCTACATGCCCTATGACCTGCTTGGTTATGACCTACATGCCTATGACCTGCTTCGTTATGACCTACATGCCTATGACCTGTGTAGTTATAACCTACATGCCTATGACCTTCTTGGTTATGACCTACATGCCCTATGACCTGCTTGGTTATGACCTACATGCCCTATGACCTCCTTGGTTATGACCTACATGCCTATGACCTGCTTGAGAAATTAATAAAGCTACATAGAATAGAGGTATTATTTATCTAAATCACATGATAGATCAGAAACCGTATTTCCACATGTTCCACTTCCCTGCTTATCACACTGGTTGTGATGGGAATAAAGAGGAACCTCACAATTCTGACGAAATAGATATCTTATGGAAATCCAAAAAGCCACCTGGCGGCGAAAAAGAAAAGCCTTCAGCTTTTCACTGCCTCCACTAAACACTCAACCATTTTTAATTCGCGCCCTTTTTTTCTCGGGGGTATTATTTATATAGACTTTGCTCCCGTTTCTCTCACCAGGTTCCCTGGCGGTACGTGAGTGAACTACACCGCGCCTACTGCAGGCGCTCACACCGGCCGTCTCCTAAATGACGCTCCAACGCTGCCTGTCCCATAGGCCCCAGGAATTAGGAAATCCCTCCCTGGGAAAAATTCAGTTAAGAAGTCCCACAGTGATTGGGTGTCGTTTACTACACAATTCACCGACGGGTAACGCGAAAATAAAAGATTACAGGCTGTCATGTGAACTTACCACTCGCCAGTAACATTCCTCTAGTCATTAGCTAACAATTAATATATACAGATCCGTACTGTACGTTATCACGATTGGCTAAAAGCTGCATAGTCCGATAATAGTGTAGTAGTGATGAGCTCCACTACCACGCAGTGGCGGCAAACACTACGCCGCACACCTACGCAGTTACACTGAACTGCGCTAGGTGGCGACATGCTAGCCACCGGGCAGAGCCCTGACTGGGCTGCCCTATACTGCGTGTGGCTATCTCACCCCCCACCCACCTATAGAGGCAACGTGGGACCTGGCGAGTTAGGGGACGGGTCAGTTGACTGTTGATGCCACGGAGAGCGGATAGGTTTTGTAACAAACCAGTTGAAGCATACTGTTACTCAATCTTGGCGTTCTTCCGTGAGTGTGTGGCAGTGTGAAAGGCGGTGGACCATCAAAATAGCATCAATTTAAAAAAACAGCAAAACACTTATCTAGATTTGAACCTACATATCCACCTGACAAACTAGCACACTTATTAAGTAATTGTTATTTCACCAAAGAACATTGTACGTCAATTTCAAAGCACCTGTTACTGCTAAAACCTCTGGAATCAGAGTTTTGACAAGCACATCAAAATTATGTGTCCAAGTTTACAGTTCAAATATCTTCGAAGTTAGTGATTTAAAATCATAGTTACTTCAAACTAAAGAAAGGTACATCAGAACACTCAACCTACTATATTTATCTCAGAAAATGACAAAAAACTCAATACCATCGGACTAGGCAGCTTTAATTTAATACAGCAATTCCACTGATTGAACCTTGGGTCGAAATGAAATACAGTAAAACCTCTCTAAATCGACCGACCATGGGACCGACTTTAAATGGTCCATTTAGGGAGGTGGTCGGTTTAGGGATTTGTTTGTATCGTTACAATGGTTATTGCATGGGCGGAAGTTTGGGAGCATACACACACACACAAAAAACATCTGGAAGTGGAGTGAGTGGGAGGGGGAGCGATCGTGTGGGGTGAGGGAGGGAGGGAGGGAGGGAGGGGGGGGGAGGGAGGGAGGGAGGGAGGGAGGGAGGGAGGGGAGGCGAGGCGAGGGTATGCACGGAACTATCCTCCGCAACTTATGTATATTCCTCTCTGTATGATAAGCTAAGCAATGAAAAAAACCATAGTTGTTCTTTCCCGAGATTGGTTTAATTAATTCCTTCCGCATCTAGGAAGTTATTTATAGATTTTAACAAAAAATGTAATCTGGAAAATTAAGTGATTTTGATCTCCCAATCACAAAAGATTTTCTAAAAACATAATAATTGACATTAGTAATGTAAACCATGTGCCATTTGGAGTTCTCACCAACGGCTTGAAGTAAACGTTCCATATCAATCTTTCTAATATGATCAAATAAGCTCGTTAGATCGGATATGTTATGAACAGAGTGTGGAAAATTGAATATTGTTGAATTAAAATAAGCGGTAAAATAACGATATTCACCAGTTTCAATCAATTTCAAAATTAAACCAAAAAGCAAAATTGATCTTAAATGAGTTTGTTTCAAATTCATAAATACAACGAATGTGTTCTTCTAATATCAAACTATCTCCAGTATAATCCGCCATGGGGAAATTATAGCTACCTCTAACCGCCATCGATATAGGGGAGTGGTCGATCTGTTGAGGTGGTCGGTTACAGAGGTTTTACTGTACACCATTTTGTCAAATGTTCGTTTTTTCAGTGCATACTTCGTCTATAAGTATGGACCATAGTTACATGGCAATCCCCCCCCCCCTTTTTTTTAATACCCCTAAGAATAAAAATACCCCATCTGGATCTTCGGCCACACACTATGGATGTCAACGAGGTTTCGTTTTTTGTTTGTTGTTGTTTTACATCCGAGCAACATCAAAGGTCATATCAGGACGAGTACCCCAATGGGGCAGCACGCACTATGAAGTCGCCCTGAGTGCGCACTGTCACAAGTCGGTACCCGTCCTGATATGATTCCCTTAGATGTTGTCAGGACGTAAAACTACAACAAACAAACTAGCATTTACTCACATATGCAGGAGTAACCGGCCAACCATCGGAACAAATCTTACCCCATTTGAGTAAAGCAGGAACACAAGCCATGTTTGTTTGTTGGAGTTTTACAGCCTGGTCACATCTAAGGTCATATCAAGATATTTACCGACTTTTGACAGTGCACCACACTCATGGGTAACATTGACCCAATAGTCCCAACCTTTCTTTTATTTAATGACGCCTCTAGAGCACATTGATTTTTATCATTGGCTATCAAACATATGTTCATTCTGAAATATTTCTTCGGAGGGAACCCGCTGCCGCCACATAGGCTACTCTTTCCGATAAGCAGCGAGGGATCTTTTATATGCACTTTCCCACAGACAGGACAGCACATACAACTGCCTTTGATGAACCAGTTGTTGACCACTGGTTGGAACGGAAAATAGCCCAAACCTCAAATGTGTCCATTGAGCAGGATCGATCGCATGACTCACAGCTTCACAGGTGGACACTCTACTGCCTGAGCTACGTCCCGCTCCCCGATAGTCCCAATGCACACACGTCTCCTGTGGCTGCTCGATGACACCCGTGGCGCCACCTGCAATGCATGTCGCTCATGAGTTAGAGGGTCCGTCTCCCGTGTTGGTAGATGGTGGGTTCGAACCCTGGTCGAGTCAAACCAATGACTTAAAAATTGATACTTATCGCTTCCTAGCCTGGCGCTCGGCATTATTAGGATAGGGCAAGGACTGGTTGGCTCAGTGTCAGGATAATGTGACTGAGTGCGAGATCAGGTCATGGTGCTGGTGACCTGGTCTCCCAGTGGGGCAGCACTATAAAGTCACCATGAGTGTGCACTGTCACAAGTCGGTACCCGTCCTGATATGACCTTAGATGTTGCTATGACGTAAAACAACAACAAACAACAAAACTCAAACCGCTCCGAGCTCGGCGTCTCGGCGATTTGTTAGTAAAAGCCGACTAGGAGGGTAGCAGTCGCCGACCGAGCTGTAATCTGATTGGTCGAGCCCACTCCCTTTCATTGAGCGCCAAACTTTGGGTGATTCTTTGCCTCTAAAAGGAATTCCAATTCACACACACATAGCCCACCCCCCCACCCATCCAGCACCCCCCCCCCCCACACCAAAACAAACCACACCAAACCCCGCCCACCAATCCTGAACACATCTCATTCCTATGGCTAGCATTTGACAGCGACATTTTGAGGGATCTGGCGGGAGAAAGTCTGGTGCATTTTATGAGCATTAAAACAAATAATTGTGTGTTTGTGTATCTGTGTCCCTCGGTGTTTCTGGACCCCAATAGCTGATTTGTACTTTTTGTGCTGGAGGTGGGGGGGGGGGGGTCGTTGAACAAACAAAGCACCCAACTGGGTGTTCATGTAGATGTGTGTATATTGTGTGTATCTGTATGTACCTTGTGTATCTGTGCGCCTGTATTCTTGTCTCTGTGTGTGTCTGTGCATGTGTGTATCTATATGTGTGTTTGTGTTTGTATGTCTATCTATTTAGGATTTGCGTCAAATGATTAGCACCACGTGACCAGTGCCTCGTCGGACATCATGGTTGGATAGAAAGTACAACGTTTCACTGCCGATGTGGCGGCGGCATTAATATCGCTTGGATTTTGCGTTTAATTTGACCAACTTTCACTTTTTGAATAAGCTATTCTCATAAAAAACATTATTTCAACCCCCGATTGAATTTTCATGGTTCTAAATAGTAGAATTAGATCGTAGCAGTGAATAGAGTTGTGTACACTTGATAGGAGAATGAACTGCTTCTATCCAACCACGATGCTTCTATCACAAGCACTATCCAAACGCGAGTAGTGTAATGCCTACGTCACACGAAAATCGTCAATATGTATGTGTGTGCCTGTGCGCGTGTATATCCATGTACCCTCCAATTACCGATGTTTACTTTTTGTGCTGGGAGGGGGCGGGGGGGGGGGGTCGCTAAACAAACAAACAAACAAACAAACAAACAAACAGTGTCAGATAAAGGGACCATCACATATATGTGCAGATGTTCAGACTTAGAATTATATGAATTAGAAGAGATTTTATGGCTGGTGGCCATTAGCTTTAGCAGATGCCAGGCCACTGTTAACCCGACGGTAGGTAACCGTAGAGGCCTCAGAACGAGGCTGCTTTCAAGTCAAATCCGCAGCAGCCATTAGGGGCTGCTTAGTCACGTGATTAATGTATCTGCTTACCTATTGGCGACTCTGCGTTAAAGGTGCCCCTTGTGAGTGTGACTTAACGAGCACATACCTGGAAGGGTAAATGAACTGAATATAGAGGGTATTCTCGTGACGTCATCAACCGGATACGCGGCCATTATGGCGACATCACCATTGACAATGCATTGAGTTTGCCGGTACGCACAGTGCAAAACGTGTATTTTATCCAAAATTAATAGAAATACAAAACCTAAACCTTATGAATTTAATATAATCTGTTCGTTGAATATGTTTTCTATATGTGTTCCAATCGGTTTGCTTCTAGGTGGTTTGGTTCTAGAGATAATTCACTTTTTCTGTATGTAGATTGCTCACGACCATTGACAATGCATTGAGTTTGCCGGTACGTGCAGTGAAAAACGTTTATTTTATTCAAAATTAATAGAAATGCAGAACCCTAACCGTATAAATTTAATATAAACTATTTGTTCAGTATGTTTTCTATATGTGTTCCAAGCGGTTTGTGTTTAGGTGGTGTGATTTTAGAGATATTTCACTTTTTCTGTATGGTTACTATCGCCACAATGGCCGCACTTCCGTTTAGCGTGACGTCAGTGCATACCCTATATAGTTCCACAAACTGGTTTTAGACAGTGGCATATCTAGAGGGGGGGGGGCAGGGGTGCGACCGCTGCCCCTGAGCATATTCTTCAAAAGTGGTACCAGATGCGATGGCCGAATTGGTAGAGTGCAGGCCTCCCGTGCGGAAGGTCGCGAGTTCAATTCCCTGTCGAGTCAAACTAATGACTTACAGAATTGATACTTGTCGCTTCTTAGCCAGGCGCTCGGCATTATTAGGATAGGACTACGACTGGTTTGCTCGGTGTCAGGATAATGTGACTGAGTGGGATATCAGGTGATGGTGCTGGTCTCCCAGTGGGAAGCACTATACAGTGACAATGAGTGTGCACTGTCAAAAGTCGGTACCCATCCTGATAGGACCCTAGATGTTGTCAGGACATAAAACTCCAACAACCAACCAACACAGTGAAGTTGTTACGCAAACTCTGCCGCCACACATCAGAAAGTTCCTTTCTCAGACCTTTATACCGAGTGCGTGTTGTTGCTTTACGTTCTAGCAACATCTAAGGTCATATCAGGACGGGTACTGACTTGTGACTTGTGTCATTGCGACTTTATTTCTAACGTACTTAATACACAGAGTCAACAATAACTATTTGACTTACTACCGCATAAAAAGGAGGCGAAATCATTAACAATATAGCGTGGAAACCAACATTTTGACCCACCCACCCACAAGAACTGTAATGCGGTCAAGTATGTATTATCAAGTCTTTTCGTTTTGTTATTTTACAATCATTTGCAGTTAGAGCTTACATGGCGGAAGGTGAGGCGTGTTGGTTAATGCATGTACATTGTCCATGTTAGCGCTAATATAGGTAATTTGCGGCGGGACTTGGGGTGGTAGACCCTTCAGGCATTCTCGACGACACTACCCCGCCATCTGCCGGCTTTCGGGCTAACTAATTATTTACATACTTGTGTCACCACCTAGCATTTAATTTGCTGTCCTGCTCCACGGCCGTCTGCCTGGTGCTGTTTCCACCTACCAGCTTAACTTTGCATCATACAAAACCAAATTCTTGCCACCTAGCGGGTTCAGTCTGCCCAGCACTGACGTCACAACACGGCCTGCAGCTCTCAGTCGCCGCTTGGACACAAACCCGCAAAGTACACCAAACCTTATTTTGCCGCTTCCCACCCCTCAACTACAAAAAAGACATTAGATCGCGAGGGTTGAGATTGCCGAGTGGTCCATTCACCTGATTAAATTCTGTCCTGCCTTGTAAACTGTCTGACTGTTCTGTTCCGAATAAATGCAAATTATACCACACCTGTCTCGTTGTGAATTATGATACACAAAGTGGTTTTTTATCTCACGTAAAATTTGTCCTCAGAGAATTTTACTGCATTTTACATTAGAAACAACTGTACGGCGATAATCATACAAAGTTTTGTTATCGGGCGGCAAATGACTCCATACAAACAACCCCCAAAAGCAAGATCGATAAAAGATCTTAATAGATACAAACGATTTCTAAAAGAACAACCGATAAGAGACATGCAGAATTAGCATAGAAACTAACATAACAAAATAAAAATCAGCTTAAAAGGAGCTTAATCACTATGGGCAGAATAAATACCGTATCAACAGTGATCAATGCAAAAAATACAAAGGTATTTTGTGATTCAATAGAGAGCTATATTCTGGTGACTTTGTATGGCAGTAGTGCCATTCAGCCAAGTAGAACGCACCCCATAAAGCGTGGGGAATAAAGAAGCTGTACCTGTCTCAATGATCACCAACTTCACATAGCAACACATATCAACACATAGCAACTCATAGCAACACATAGCAACACATAGCAACTCATAGTAACACATAGCAACACATAGCAACTCATAGCAACACATAGCAACACATAGCAACTCATAGCAACACATAGCAACACATAGCAACACATAGCAACACATATCAACACATAGCAACTCATAGCAACACATAGCAACACATAGCAACTCATAGCAACTCATAGCAACACATAGCAACACATAGCAACACATAGCAACACATAGCAACACATAGCAACACATATCAACACATAGCAACACATAGCAACTCATAGCAACACATATCAACACATAGCAACTCATAGCAACACATAGCAACACATAGCAACACATAGCAACTCATAGCAACACATAGCAACACATAGCAACTCATAGCAACACATATCAACACATAGCAACACATAGCAACACATATCAACACATAGCAACACATAGCAACTCATAGCAACACATAGCAACACATAGCAACTCATAGCAACACATAGCAACACATAGCAACATAGTTAGTGACAGAAAACCTCTGTTTTAATGAAACAGACAAATGACATTCAATAGAAATAATTCAATTTAATTATATTCTGACTGCAAATGATATTTGGTCAAAACAGACAATTAATTCCTCCCCCACATCAGAGCAGATGACAATATAAGATATGGTAAATGTGTTTAATTACTGACAATTTGCTGTTATTATGTGGCTATTCACCCTACAAAGAACGCACAAAAAGTGATGCCAAGATTTGCATCACTCAATTCAATTCTTGTATTTTAACTCTCTGCAAAGTATGTTTACAATAAACTGAGGCAATACAATAAATGCATATGAATTCCTTACAGACAGAAAGGATCCCAGAAAAGCGATGCTTATCTAGCTGGTCTCCATGATGTGAATGAACAAGTGATGACAATAACTGACTGGAGTGAATAATTATAATTATCAGATTATGACTGTCCCTAAGTATGCACAATTTGGCAATGTTACGAATACTGCAAGCAGCCAAAGAATGTCATAATTCAAAGAGTTATATATGAGACATTGTGAATTATGCCGTTATTCTTTATACTTTGGCTTTACAGTTGCATAACCAGATGGTTTTGTGTTTCGACCACATTGTGCCGATAAATATATTCAGTTGATCATTACAATCTGCTTTCGTTTCTTTCAAAGTAATGTTAATTTTAAGTTGCATAGTCCGATGGTTTTGAGTTTCTGTAATCTTTCTGAGATAAATAGATTAACCTGAATGTTACAATCGACCTTACTTTAGCCTCAAGTCCTGTTTATTTATTTTAAACAGTTATTGTGTTTTGAGATATTTGAAGTGCAAACATTTCAAATTAGTTTTGGCAAGCTTGCCAAAACTCTGACACCATCGGCTTTAGCAGTAACATGTTCTATTAAATTGCCTCAGTATTCCCTGCCATGTGGCAACAAATGCTCAATAAATGCATCACTATCTAAGTTAGATATGTAGAATCAATTCCAGATAATTGTTTTAGTTTTGAAAATTTGATGCTTCATCGGACTATGCAGCTTTAAAAAATTGAAGATATTTGAAGTAATCACGATCATTATTCATTTTGGTTTGAATGTCAAAATGCTGGACACCATAAGCTTCAACAGCGACAGTGTTATATTAATTGTTTAAGGTTACAGTCCGATGGGTTTTCAGTTTCTGTCATTTTTCTGAGATAAAAATATTAAATTGTTTGTCATAATCTCCCTTACTGAGGGACAAGTGGAACTTAAAACACATGTAAAGGAGCAACACTATAAAGTCGCCATTAGTCCACACTGTCAGAAGTCGGTCCCCATCCCGATATAACCTTAGATGTTGCCAGGAGGTAAAACCCAAACAAACAAACTTAAGCGAAAGTAAAGTAGATTGTAGCGATTGCTCTAATATTTCAATAAACAAATAAATGAATTAAATATTTTTTAAATCAAGACCATTGGATTATGGAAAGATTTACAATTGATACTCAGCGAGGGAATAAGACTTTTTTGGGTGTCGGACTCCTAATCTGAAGGTTAGTGGTTCGGTTCCCCATGTCATCAACTCTGCCAATTTGGATTTCCGCTGCTGTGCATAACTTACAGCATCATCAAAGGCCAGTTGAGCTTGTACCATGTCTATGTGGTGTGGGAGGTTAAAATTCACATGGGTTGGTAAAGGTGGAGGCTCGGGCTTTCTGTCGACCAACTGTCTAATGGTGAAAACAAGTCTATTCAGTCTTATCCATGACAGGCAGTATACATCTTCAAGAAGAAAAATAATATTGCCAACAAGCTTTCCAAGAAAATAGAGTAAATGGGTCAATCTCAGAAACTGTGTACCACTTGAGGTAGTCTAATTGAAATGCATATTTCAAAGAAACCCATTATTGGAGTGTCAATATTTAGATTTCATCATTTAGGCCAATAATGTGGGAGATATTCTAGATCAAAAGTAAATGTTAATATTGTGTAGTATGTATCTTATTGGGATGGATGTAGCTAAATAAATAGAAAATTACATCACTAATTTGTGACATTGTCACCAGCATTGACAATAAAGTGTTGCAAACTTAATGAAAACCTCTGAACAACAGCACATTTCACTTCAAATGGTCATATACAATGTCTTCATTAAGTTGAAGACATTTATTTCTTTAACAAAAATTAAATTATGAAATAGTTAACCTTTTCTGAAGTCATTAACATCGTAACATTTCGTTTCCACTTGCAAGAACTATGCAACTCTGTATCAAACACTGAGTACTTTTTTTTACCATTTAACACTATGCATGGACCCAGTTATGGTATAGTAAAAGATCAATCCTGAAATTGCCCCTAAACATTGAAATTTGAACCAAACATTTGTGTAAAATTGTTGATTCCACTTGGACTGTTACATTGTTAATATTTTTCTGCTCTTCTCTTTAATTATCACAAATAAGACAAAACCATAGCAATGAGGTTTCAAATTATTATTACTACTGTTTATCAAAGACCTTATAATACTAAGATGGCTCACTCAGCCTGTACTGTGTAATCAAAATGATCAAACCTACCACTTGGTGCGCTGGCTGTTCTCTTATGCTATATTATATGTATAAATGCATATATGGATGTGAAAGATGTGTGATGATGGCGATGCTGAGGATGATGCTGATGATGATGTGTATTTGTTCATAGAAATTTCATATTGATGTGTATTCATGCTTACCTATCTCATGTATAATATAATTGTATGTGTTTACATGTGAAACACCAACCAGCAGCCGGACTGATCAAACCCACCACGAGGTGGCACTGCGAAATATACATTACCATGGGAGAGATAGGGAGTTAGCCATCTTAGTATTATAGGGTCTTTGTGTTTATAAAGCAAGTGGCATGTGAAATGTCCTAAAAATGTCAAGCTTTGTGTGGAAAATATTTGATTTTGGAGTCAGATTGGTTTCCATGCTGTACTGCTATTTACTGGGTGTGAGCATCATTTGACCTACTTAAAAATGTCAGAATATGTTTATTTTCAATTATTCAGATGCAAAGGGACACACACATTGAGGAAGCTTGTGTATATAGGACTTTGACAGCATTTTGATTTTGTGGTACTGATGTCACAGTATTGGTACACAACTTCTGAGAACGACCCAAATTAAATACAAAGGTTTTTTTTAGTTGTTTTTCAATCTAGAGCTGTAAAATAGAATGATTTGGCCACTGTGTCCAGTGCATAGTTCGGTGACATCATTATTTTACAAAAGCCAAACACTAACGTAAGTTTGATCCTGCATGTCAAACTTAGATGCGTGTGCACTCAATAAACACTTTGTAGTTTTGTGACCTCGTGCTACAGTGTTGTTACACCTGTACTAGTCTGCACTGACCTCTCAGACAAGGAGACACATAGACAGGTAGGGGTGGGTAGTGTGGTGACATCAGGGAGCCTAGGTGGTGTAATGGTTAGCACACTGGCCTGGAATGCAAGAGATGTGGGTTTGATTCCCACTCTATGTGCAATATTTCCCATTTTCATCACCCCCACGACACTGGGGGCCGTGACCAGGATCCTGTACAAACTATGTGCTGTATCCCTTTATCAAATACCCATTTCCATGCACTACTCACATCGGCAAAAGGAGCCTTGACCTTGACCTTGACCAATCAGGAGAGAGGAGCGCTAATGGTGCTGTCACATTACGACGCTTCTCGCCAACGCGCGTCGACGTATGTGATTTTTTGGCGGAACGTTGGGATACATCAGGAAGCGTTACGCGCGCGTTGGTATTCGTTGATGGACGGCGACGGTCGGCGAGAATGGGCGGCACGCGTCGGGGGATCGACAAACTTTTGTGCTTGCGCAAAACTTTCGACGTGCGACAACACGCGCGTGCCAACATTATGGCGCATCGAGACACGTTAAACGCGCTGGAATAACGTTATGCAAACGCTAGGCATATGCCACGCCCGCGTGAGACTCGTTGGGCCAAACTGTTGCTTTATGTGTTTGTTGTTGTTTTACATCCTAGCAACATCTAAGGTCATAACAGGATGGTGAGCCAAACCTTTTTAGTTTTATTCTCACGCATCGATATACATTACCACAACGTCGGCGCACGCTACCAACACATTGCACTGACGTCAAACTTTTTCCCACCGCACCGAAAAGTTTGACGTTTTGACTTTTTTGCGCGTTGGCGGCACGCCGGGGAGAAACATCGTAATGTGACAGCACCATTAGTATATACTTATAACCGTCACTTAAAGTTGCATAGTCTGACGGTTTTGAGTTTCTGCCATTTTTATGAGATAAATATATTAAACTGGTCGCTATAATCTTTTGAAGTGCAAACATCTCAAATTAGTTTTGGCCCATGGAATGTAACGTTTACTGTACTTAGTGCTAAATCGTGCCCATGGAATGTCACCTTTACTCGATATGGGCGATAATAGGGTCTAAACAATGTCAGGGCATTCTTCCAATCATAATCTGGATTGACTATCCATGGACGTTGTATCAAAAAAACTATGCTTGGAGAGTACTGTACGGAACCTGACTTCCGGTAATTTGCCGTGATTCCCTGACAGTGCTACCGGGCAAGGTGGTCGAATCGGTCGAGTCTCGGGCCTCATGTGCGGGAGATTGAGAGTTTGGTTCCTGCCGTATGCACGAATCGGGGTTAGGGCCTTAACCGCGGTTTGGCTAGCTCCACATGGCTAAATGTGAGAAATCGGTATGCACGAATCGGTGTTAGCGCTAACCACACAATTTAGCCTAGGCTAAGCTAAACCATTTTCAAATCAGGTTTTACCTCTAGCCGGGGCGGTTAGTGTACGTGTGTGGCTCTCAATCTATTGAATGCGATCATATTTAACAGAATTACATACGCAATAAGTGAAATTATATCAATTTAACCCTGAATTCGAAGCGTTATTAAGGCTACCGCCGCATTGGCGGCGATATTAATACTTATATTTTCGAATCGACGAACGTAAAGTAAACAAATCGCCGCCGCCGTCGCTTTCCAAACTGGCGGCGGCGGCGGTGTGTTTACTGTACGTTCGTCGATTCGAAAATATAACTATTAGAGGCCCAAATCTATTCAATGCTGTCATATTTAACAGAATTACATACGCAATCAGTGAAATCTTATCAATTTAACCCTAAATTCGAACCGATATTAATGCTCCCGCCGCATTGGCGGCTTTATTCATATTGTTGAATCGAGGGAATTCCCAAATCTATAAATAAACTCACGGTTAGCTATCCGCAGCGGCTAAAACATTGGTGCATACCGATTTACACATTTCTCCAACCCCCCGCTACCCTGAGGTAGCTAACCGCGGCTAGTGCCTTAACTCCGGCTAAGCCTAACCCCGATTCGTGCATACAGCCCCAGGACGAGTCAAACCAGTGACTTATCAACTTTATACTTGTCGCTTGCTAACCTGGCGCTTGTCATTAATAGGATATGGCAAGGACTGGTTAGCGCAGTGTCAGGATAATGTGACTGAGTGGGATATTGGGTCATGGTGCCCCTGGCCCAATTTCCCAGTGGGGCGGCACTAATGATTATAAAGTCACCATGAGTGTGCACTGTCACAATTCGGTACCCATCCTGATATGACCTTAGATGTTGCCAGGATGGAAAACTCCAATAACCAACCAACCGACAGTGGCAAGCCTATGACAGGATGTCCACGAAAATCCACCCCACCATCCAGGCGTGTTTAATGGCTGTCTCCAAGTGAGTGTCCAAAGGAATGGGGTTTTAAATTCACTGATTATTCTGTATATGCTGTACCGAATCATTAGTTAATGCACTAGTATCTAAGTTGGATATATAGGATCAAATGTAGGTACTTCTTTTGATTTTGAGAAAATTATATTTCATCGGACATTGCAACTTTAACCACTCACCGAGAGCCTTAGTCTGTTGCTCGCTGAACTTTTTGTTTAAACAGGAATTAGATCAAGTGGATTAAAAACCCAATTGCCGGGGGTTTAATTGGGATTGTTCACCGTTGCTAATTTTATAGCACACAATCTGATTGGCAATGGTGATTTGTAGTCATCGGATAGGGGAACAATGCTTCCAGAGCACATCCAACGTTCTCACTAATTGCGATTTACAAAAGCGAGACGCTAGAACAGGAATCTGAACGCTCTCGACTTAGTCGCCTCACCATGTCCGGCAGACTGTGGCATGAAGGGACTTCAGACTTGATGGGCACTGTCCGAGGACATGATCAGGAGACTCAGTCGGGGTTCAGCAATTTGTTTGTTTGTTGGGGTTTAACATCCTTGTAACATCTAATGTCATATCAGGATCGGTACCGACTTGTGACAGTGCCGACTTCACAGTGCTGTCCCACTCGGAAATCAGGCCGCCAGCACCATGACTCGATTTCCCACTCAGTCACATTATCCTGATACAGAGCCAACCAGTCCTTACCCTTTCCTAGTAATGGGCATGTGATATGTCACGGCCCACCAGCAGGACGCCCAATGGAAGGTAACCATGCCAAAAGTAGCCAGATAACACACCACACAGCTACGTACAAACTTATGATATCTAAATAGGAGTAGGCTAGTCTAGTAATAAGACAAAATAAAATAATACATATATGCCAAGAAAATTTAAAAAACTAACATAGGCTACTAACCATACAAACCAATTATCTATCTGCTACTGAAATGCAGGCAAGCAAATACCTTATCAGCAGCTACTGTGTGGTAAGATAACACCAACATTACAACTGGCCAGCATTGAAAACAAGCTTGGGCTTATATACTGTGGACAGTATAAATACAGCCTCAATTTCAAAAAAATTAATAAAATGCTGAGTGCTAGGCTAAGTAGTGACTCGGTCAGGATTCGAACACCTGACCTTCTGCAACGAGAATCCTGTGTCCTACCCAATATTGCCACCGCGTCCGGTTTTCCAACAAAATAACATTGTTGTGCAAGCAATGTGAACATTGACCCAAGAGTGAGATTCGATTGCAAACTGCTTTCCGCCCTAACCATTAGTTTACCTAGGCTCCCTAATGCAATCACCCTATCCACCTCTACTTGTCTACGTCGCTCCTTGGCTGAGAGGTCCCCCTGGAATCGTTAAAGCCCCAGTCAGACCTCACCGGACTGAGGAAACGGACAGAAACCGGACACTGTCCGGTGAAATACGGCAATGTACGGTTTATATATGGTACCCATCCGGCGTGTCTGTTCCATCTCCGGTGGTGTCTGGTACACGTTTTGAACATGCACAAAACTTGTACCGGACAGCACCGGACCGACATGTATGGTTGATGTCCGTTTTAAGTCGGTTTTGTCCGTTTCATGTCCGGTACCCATCTGTTACGTCTCCGGTTTGCTTCCTGCAGTGTCCGTTGATGATGTTTAAAACAAACAAAAAATTAAAAAAATTGTTAATGCGGGAATTCGGTCAGTATATGTTTTCTGCGAGTCCGTGAACAATCCGTTACGTCCGTTTGACATTCGGTTTTCGTCCGGTGGCTATTCGTTAATGTACGTTCCATGTCCGTTTAGCATTCGTTTCATACAGTACATTTCGGTACATTTCGATACATTTTGATACCAAACATCACCGGACTAGCCAATTCTTTGTCCGGTGGTGTTCGGTACTCAGTCCGGTAAGGTCTGACTGGGCCTTAAGACTGTTCAATAGTTTACATCCAGAAGTCATTTAATGCTTACGAGCACACACATATAGGCAATGCATTTACACATGAAGCGTTCATGCGCAAATCTACGTAAACACCAATCCACTAACGTAGCTTAAATCACCGATTTTACCTAAAATAATTGTAATTCTCAAGTGATTCCAATGTTCTTGTGATCAAATGATTATTGAGCAATGAAGAAAAATGTAGGTATTTAAACAAATTTAATTATTGAAGGTTTGATTCCAATGCTGAGCTCAATTTTTGGATCATCGTTTTACTGGGCGTTGCGCCTGAACTCTTCATATACAGTCAGCTCTGGTTAATGCAACACTGGTTAATCTGACAATTTTGCTTACAGACACGATTTCAGGTGTAACGGGATTTCCGCAATGTGAATCAATGCTAATTACTCTGGTTAATCCGACAGTCGCTTTCCGACACTGACACTGCTTTTTTGTAACAAACATGCCTATAGCATGCCTATAGCTCTGGTTAATCCGACACTCGCTTTCCGACACTGACACTGCTTTTTTGTAACAAACATGCCTATAGCATGCCTCTAGCTCTGGTTAATCCGACACTTGAAATTCATCAAACATGAATTAGCGCTAATATCCCAGATTTATACCTTCTTTCAGTCGCAATTCTCACACCTAATAATGTGAATGATTGATATGTATGTTTATCTGTAATAAATATAGATATGTTACTTAGGTGTTATTATTATTATTTTAATGAATAATTGCATACAGTCACCCATAGAATTATATAAGCTTATACAAATAACACAAACAACCACAAAATAGTCTAAATTGGTTAATCCGACAATTTGCTATCCAACATTATTTGGTGTGTGACAGAATGTTTCGGATTAACCAGAGCTGACTGTATATATATATACACACATGATAGGTTCACCAACCATACAGTGTATAGCTTTTACAGGATCCTGGTCAGGGAACCAATGTTATGGAGGCGATTCGAACCCACATTTATTGCCATTCTAGGGTTAGTGTCTTAACCATTACACTACCCAGGCGCCCTGATGCAATCACCTTATCCATGCCTGTCTACCTGTCTATGTGGCTCCTTGCCTGATGTCAGTGCAGACCACTACAATACCATGTGGACGAGCCTTTTGTAAAGTTTGTTAAAGAACATCAAATTTTCAAAACCAAAACAATGATCTAAATGTGATTCAACATATTGAACTTAGATACTGATGAACTTATTGAACATTTGTCACCACACAGAAGGGAATACCGAGGCAATTGAATAGAACCTGTTACTGCAGAAACCTATGGGGTCAGCATGCCAAAATTAATTTTGCATGGTTCCACTTCAAATATCTCAAAAGTTAGCCACTTAAAATATAAGTTACTTCAAGCTAAAGTAAGGTACATAATAACGATCAACATAATGATTTTATCTCAGAAAATTTCAGAAACTCAAAAGCATCGGACTATGCAACTTTAAACCATCTATATAATGCTCGAACGTATCAATATGTACAAGAATAGCAGGAGCCTAGCTTTGGATTTTCAGGTGGTACACAGACTTTTTTGACGATGGGCATAACACGCGAATGGAATGAAACGAGATGGAATAAAACGCTATAAAGCATCATATATTTGAATAATAATTTAGTTTGTTTGTAATCTCAGGCGGTACGCAGCTGCGTACTTGCGTATATGGAAGCTATATGCCAGGCTTGTGAGTAGCTTCCAAAGTTGTATACAACAGTCAGATAAAGGGGATAAGGTAAACTAGCTGATCAGCTTCATTCTGATGATTTATTAGTAAACCCAAAGAATTCAGCGAATTGCGTCACTAGAAGTTGAGCATCCTTATTATTTGTGTGTGAATACTATTTCGCGAACTTCCACAAAACATGAGTATTGACGTTCAGTGAATTTAATCTCCTGAGTAAAGGGTGGGGGTGGGAGTGGGGGGTGGGATGGGAGGGGGTAGTGGATGCGAATGGGTGGGAGTGGAGGTGGAAGGGGAAGCTTCACGAATCAACAGAGAAATCTAAAAAAAGAAAAATGTTTGGAAACTTTGTGAAATATTAAGAGCAAATAATCTCAAAAAGAGTTGCTAACAAACTCCCCCCCCCCCTTCCCCCACAACCTCTCACTGCGTAAGCTTAATTCCGCATCCCACACGGGCTGACCTCGACCAATCAGCAGCCAGCTTAAAGCTAAGATTCCATATTTATATACACGGAACGCGGTACACAAATGCGAATGTAAATGCAAATGCGACAAAAAATGGAAAAACATGTAAATGCACAGTGGTATTTCCATATGTCCGTATGTGAATGCGACCGATTAGTGCGAATACGAACGGGAATGCTGCTCCATTTGCCATAGAGCAAACAGGAACTTTGACTTTCCTTCACAAATTTGGAGCAAGAAAGCCCGAAAATGGCATGCGTATTTATGCTGCATGCTGTGTACACATTCGCATGCTGCATACCAGGTATATGGAATCTTAGCTTTACGTTATCAAACAGCACCATTGTCCCGCAATGACCTTGAGGTATGTTTCCCACTTCAGTCTAGTGTCTCCCTGAGGTCTGTGTATATACAATGAAAATGAGGCTAACAGAGTCTACATGAACATACAGGGGAACGCCACAAGTAGGTGCAATGCATTGTGGGTAAGAGTGTTTCTGTTCTGTTCGAGCGTCTCTTCAGAGTAAATGTTGTCTGTTCAAATTAAACGTTGTCTGCTCTGTCTAAGTTTCGTCTGATTTGACTAAATGTTGTCTGATCAGACTAAATGTTTGATCTGAGGAAATGTCATCTGATCTGACTAAATGTCGTCTGATCTGACTCAGTATGATCTGACTAAACGTCTGATCTGATTAAATGTTTCTGATCTGACTAAATGGCATCTGATCTGACTAAATGGCATCTGATCTGACTAAATGGCATCTGATCTGACTAAATATCATTTGATCTGACTCAATTTCATCTGTTCAAACTGAATGTGTTCTATTCTAAGTGTCTGTTCTGACTAAAGCTAAGATTCCTTATACGCGGTATGCGGCATGTGGCATGCGAATGTCGTATAATGCGACATTAGATATATGCCAACCCCCAACATTTTTGGGGGGTTTTCCTCCAAATTTGTGAAGGAACAGTATTGTTTTCTATGGCAAACGCAGCAGTATTCGCATTCGCACTGATAGGTCCATGGGTCGATCCATTTGCCGCATTCGCATTCGCGTTCGTATTCGCATTCGGATTTATGGAAGCACCACTATTCCTTTACATGCTTTTCGATTTTTATTCGCATTCGCATGCCGCATATCGCGTATCAGGAATCTTAGCTTTAACGTCGTTTCTTCTAACAAAATCAAGCTAATTCTGGCCAAATATCATCTGTGCTGACTAAATGTCATCTGTTCTGACCCAATTAAGTTTGTTCACGTCAAATATCGTCTGCTCTGACTAAATTGCATCTGTTCTAACCCCATCAAGATTGTTCGCCTCAAATGTCCCGTCGTCTGACTGAATATAGCCCAATATAACTAAATGTAGGCAGCTTGTTCTGATTAAATGCCTTATGCTCTAACTAAATGAGCTTTACTCTGATCAAATGTCGTCTGCTCAGAATAAATATAATCTTCACAGACTAAATGACCCTGGAGCACTGTTATGGTTCACGCACCGGTCGACATCACTATGAGTATGAATCCATAATGACCCTAGATGTTGCTAGGACACACAACCTCAATCAACCCCAAACCCACTCAGCCCCAACATTATGCCCGTCGTACAATTAGCCCGACGTTCGCAATGACATCCATATTATGTTTGATCACAACATTATATAACTATCCTGAGATTGCCTTGATAAAGGATTCACCCGTACTTCCAGTACAGGGGTGAAAACCAACCCATTAGAAAAACTGGCGAAGAATTTCGACATGCTTGGGAAATTAACTGAGCTGGTAAATTCTTAATTTAAGAAGCACAATATATTCTTTATGTACGTCTTCATATTTACCCGCTACTTTTGAGTTCGGAAATATAATAAAACATATACTTTAATGCAATTTAAAAGTGAAATCGACGGTGTTCTATGGCCGCCCTCTTGTCTTTTTGCATTCTCTCCCATTTCACCAACTCTGTGGCGATATGAGTATCCATTTGATACTGGAGGCAGGCATTCTACTTCTTGTTCCATACTAAATCTATTTTCGCCCGTATTTACACTACGTTGTCGTTCACCCTTGTACTGGAAGTACGGGGTGAATCTTTTATCTAGAGGTTGCCATGCTAACATAATGTTATTTTAACATTACCGGAATGGTAGTATAACATCATCACCAGAAGAGTATATAGACCCCTTTCAATGTTTATAAACATCGTGTATGCGCGCGCAGCTTGGCTGCAGCACGAATGCCATTGAGTTTGCCGGTACGCGCAGTGCAAAACGTCGATTTTATTCAAAATTAATAGAAGTGCAGAACCCTATCCTCATAAATTTAATATAATCTGTTTGTTAAACATGTTTTCTGTGTTGTTCCAAGCGGTTTGTTTCTAGGTGGTGTGGTTTTAGAGATATTTAACTTTTACTGTATGAAGATTGCTCACGGCCATTGACAATGCATTGAGTTTGCCGGTACGCGCAGTGCAAAACGTCAATTCTATTCAAAATTAATAGAAATGGAGAACCCTAACCTTATAAATTTGCCGGTACATTTAACTATGTTCAACTACGTACAACTATGTTAGCCTCCACTACGTTCAACAACGTCCACTAACGTATATGTGACCGGTGTAACGATTTCAATTTCCCCCCTTCCCAAGTTCCCCCCCGGGAATCTGAAAAAGTTGTTAACTTCCCTCCGGGGAAATTAAAAACGTTTTCAGATTCATGGGGGGGGGGGGAACTTAAAAACAGTTTTCAGATTCCTCCCCCTATTTTCAAATTCCCCCCTCCGGGAATTTAAAATTGTTTAAAAAACTTTAAAGAACGTTTTAAATTTCAGACCTATAATATTTTTTTCTTAACCATCTTGGACACTTTTTGTGTCATTTGTGGTTAAATGTTTTATTGTACTAGTAATAATTTCCATTATGCTATTCTCTGTGTATTATAATATTTGTCATGAAAAATAACAAAAAATAACAAAAATAAAGAAAATTCCCCAAAAATGGGGGGGGGGGAGGGAAAGTTAAAACGAGGGAGGGAATTTGAAAACGTTTTCAAATTCCCCTGGGAGGAATTTGAAAACGTTTTCAAGTTCCCGGGGGGGAACTTGAATATGGGGGGAATTGAAATCTTTACACCGGCCTTGACAGTTCACACACACACACACCCTAAGCTACCACCCCCCGCCCCCTCCCCCCCCCCACACACACACGCACAACAGGGGCGTGATACGATGAATGAGTGCTCTAGGGCCGTGCTGACGGCCATTCTCAGAACGAGGCTGGCGTTTCTGTGGCCGACAATGGTGAGTCGTAAGGTCAACATGCGGGGTGGGGCGGCAGTTTTGGCAAACAGCCCCCCCCCCCCCCTGCCATAGTGAGGCGGGGAATTTGAATTGTTGGCCGTGTTTGTGTTCTGGGTAAGATTAGGGGGTGTGTGCGAGCTGTGTCATCGATCGGTATCGGACGATGGCGGGGGATTTCACTTATTGGTTTTAAATACATATATTTTTGTTCTATTTGTCAACTTATAGAAGGTTGGTTGTTGGGGTTTTACGTCGTGGCCACATCTAAGGTCATATCGGGACGGGTATCGACTTGTGACAGTGCGCACTCATGACGACTTTATAGTGCTGCCCCACTG